>JAODPA010027198.1:0-12669 GCA_025585075.1 Nepenthes mirabilis
ATTTTATCTATATATCATTTTATTTCAATAATCAAGCATGCCATTACAGTAAAAACAATTCCCAATGTCTAAAAGGGTTACAATAAAAGCAGTGACATGCAATTATGTTATATACAAAACCTATTACATTACACTTTGCATTAAAATTAGTGCCGAAGCAAAATGTAATAACACAAAATTATCGATGATAAATAAACCCTAAAATCTAAACATTTCTTCTGGATTTTGTGTAATTTAGTAATCTCCACCACCAACCGTATCCAAAGCTTTATGATTTTGCCAATTAATTTGGATTTAACTGCATTAAGTTTGATTTTTGCAACATCACGGTCTCGTCTAGCTAACTGTATGCACGGATAACTGCATGCTGTGCCATATCACATGAAAATTGATAATTACTTCAGTCTAAAGGGGGAGTACATTTCAGACAATGCTAGAATTGTCTCCCCTGAATTTGGTGCAATTCCAACATACAAACCATGGCACAGAAAAAAAATAATAATAATTCAAATCTCTTGTCAAATGTCAACAACTATTTTCCTTGATTAAATATAATGGAAATACCAAAAATGGGCTGGCCCCAAAAAGTTAATGGAGGCCCAAAACGACGGTCAACATTCTAATGGCCTAATTGGAAAACAGGTCCAAAAACTGAAAAGCCCAGGACGGTCAACTCTGACGTTGACCGTCTGGGCAGCCCACTCTCAAGCGGGCGGTCAACTCAAATGTTGACTGTCCACCTTAAGTGCATTAGATCAAAAGGGGCTTTTCTACAGTAATGGGTCTGACTCACTCAGGCCCATGGCCCATTTGGCGGCTGGCGACGGAACTCCTTTACAAGGGCGGCTAACACGCACGCAGACGGTCAACTCAAACGTTGACCGTCCGCGTCCTGCAAGTTGGGCCCTAATAAGCCCTTCTACAATAACGAGCCTGACCCGTTTAAGCTCACAAATCATCAAAAGGACAACAACGAATTTGGGCCCTAATAAGCCCTTCTACAGTAACAGGCCTGACCCGTTTAAATCCACAAATCATCAAAAGGCCAACAACGATTTTTCAAAAATATTTCACGACCTCAGCAGGCACCGAAAGGGGCACTGGCAATATTGGCGCCTCCCATATAAGGAAGGCGCCAGATTTTCTCAAAATTCTTGCCAGCCCAGGCTTTCCAACGGTAACATGCACGGAAAGAAAGCACCCAGTTTGGAAAGTTGTTGGCCGCCTCACAAATAAACAATCACGATCAGCATGGCAATTGGCATCTGCTTCAGAAGGTAATCCAGCCAGCAGATCAGGAAGGCAATCACTCCTTCCAAAGAAGGAGGATCGACCTCTCAGCTACAAAAGAAACCTTTGACCCACCATCAAGGGCAGGCTTTCATTGACGCTTTCAACACATCCAATTGAATACGCTTTCTGTAAGACGATTGAATGCTCTGCGAAATCGGCCTTCTCTGCCACCTTCATTCTCCAAAGAACCCTAAGGCAACAAGCGAGCCCTCACGGCCGTTTACTGCCTTCCCACCTTTCAGATCCAAGAAGACCTCACGTCTCTCTTACATCTGGATCAAACACTCTTTCTCTCTCTCTCTCAATTTCAGTTTCTTTCTTATGAAGACTGTTTTACTGACTTGAACGTCGGAATATTTTCGGTGGGATAATTTCTCGCCGAACACGCTGACCTCCTATTCTGTTTAGTGGTATGCAGGATTCAACTCAGGGAACAGAGTCGGAGTAACGACAAGAGGATCATCCGAATCTGTTCGAAATTCGGATCCAGAGACGCATTATTGGCGCCGTCTATGAGAAATGCTTACAAAAGCCAACCCCAAAATCTACATAAACTCTCTCTCTCTCTCACCTTCTAGTTCTACAATGGTGAACACGATAGCTCAAGCTAGCGACCCCGCTAGAGATGCTGCTAACCCCGACCAGGACCACGCTGCTGGTGCCATGGTCAACGGGGCCACAGACGGAGTTCCACCGCCTTACTTTCAACTACTGGTAGAGCAGATACAGGACAACAATTGCCTGCTCTAATTACTTTACACTCAGAATGAGCAACGACTGCAGGCTGCTCCTCCAGCAGCTGTCCCAGCACTATCCACCAAAAGGGCCTGCCAACGCCGGAGACAGTCCGGCTCCAGCGTCCTCCCGCGTTCCCAGCCAGAATAGGCCTATGGAACGCTCCGGGAGTACGTCTCTGTCAGAGAGCCCGAAAAGAAGAAATCTCCGATACTCTCGGGGAGAAGACCACCATGCAGTCCAAGAGCGAGCCTCCAGGACTGCCCGATCCGCTGGAGGCAGCAGCCGACCGGCTACTGAACCCGTCGGGGATAAGACAGAGTTGAGGAATTTCCTCAACTCAAAATGATCGGCAAACGTCGCTCGCACCGATCCGCGGGTGGACAAGATCTGGAACCGTGTGTTCCAAGAGGAGGAGCGCGCCATCGACTTGGACCGATCTCCTTTCACTGCGGAGATCCTGAGCCGTCCACTGCTGTCAAAGTTCAAGATGCCGTCCCTTGACTTATACGATGGGGGCAGTGATCCGGTTGACCATTTGGATCACTTCCGCACCCATCTGAGTCTACGAGGGCTAAAAGACTCAGCGATGTGCCGCTGCTTTCCCCTCACACTGAAGGGAGACGCTCAAATCTGGTTCCATCACCTCCCTTCAGGCACCATCAGTAGTTTTCGTAAACTCACGGACCTCTTCCTAGCTCAGTACGCTTCGAGCCGACGGGTAGAGAAATAGCCATGGCACCTCTCCCACATAAAGCAGAAACCGGGAGAGAACCCACGGTGTTTCCTGAATCGCTTTGCGGCGGAGGCCAGAAGGATCCCCAGGATCACAGAGGAGATGTAGCTGGGCAGTTTCATCTCTACGCTTACTTACGGCGACTTTTTCAAGCACCTTGGCCACAAAAATCCACAAACCTTCCGCGAAGTGAAATCCATCATCAGGGCCTACGCTGCGGCGGAGGAGGCCAACGAAGCAAAACGTCCAGAACGGGCGGATCATCCTCGGCCGTTACCTGGTGAGGGGAAGAGAAAGTATAATGGCGGAGAACACTACTGCCAGAAGCAGCGTCGGACTGGGCCCTCAGAACGCAGAGACTATGGGCCCACTAGTTTCACACCTCTGACGGACACATGCGCTAACGTCCTTATGCAGATCCGTGGAGAAAAATTTTTAAAGTGGCCCAAACAACTGAAAAAAGACTCTGAAAATCAGTCAAAATACTGCGACTTCTATCGTTCTGCTGGTCATTCAATTGAGGATTGTAAGACACTGCAAAGGGAGATTGAAGATCTAATTCGCAGGGGCCACCTCACAAAGTTTGTCAGAGGTCCTGGACAGAGCTCAGGAGCGGTTGATGAAGAGGGGTAGGAGCAGACTCCACCCCAGAACAGGATTGCGGCGGGGGTGGTTAACATGGTCACCACCCGACCTGCTAAGAACCCGGCGGACAGTAAGGAGCAGCAGACTGGGAGGAAGAAGCAGTGCACAGTAGACAATACAATTAGCTTCAGTGATAGTGATTCAACTCATGTAATATCCCCCCATACTGACCCCCTTGTCATATCAGCACTCATTTCAGATGGCAGTTCGGACTACCAGCTGAAACGAGTCTTTATCGATAATGGAAGTTCTAAAGATTTGCTTTACTTGGATGCCTTCTTTAAGTTAGGCCTAAAAAAGAACCAACTAAAACCGGCTGAAGGCCCATTATACGGCCTTGACAATGAACCAGTGCCCGTTCAGGGGACTATTCAACTAGAAGTTACCTTAGGGACGTATCCAAAGACAGCAAGTCGCACACTTACCTTTCTAGTGATTGACCTGCCCTCCATTTACAACGTTATACTGGGCAGACCTTGCCTGGCAGCATTCGGGACAGTTACCTCGATTCCGCACCTCAAAATGAAGTTTCCAACACCCTACGGTGTTCGGGAGGCGTTAGGCGACCAATTAATCGGGCGGACATGCTACATGTCCCAGATTACCCCGAGCGGCAACACTGGCACGGTGGGAGAACTCGATCACCAAGATGAGACTGCCCTGCAGCAAGCGCTGTCCGGTGAAGCCACAGATCTGATCCCACTAAATCCGAAGGAACCGAAGAAGTGTGTGCAGATTGGCGGCTCACTCACCGGCACACTACGCACTGAGCTGATTGCATTCCTGCAACGAAACGCCGATATATTCGCGTGGACTTCAGCAGACATGCCCGAAATTTTGGCTGAGGTGATGGTCCAAAAGTTGGGCCTCGATCTTGGCCGGAAGCCGGTCAGGCAAAAGCGGAGAAACCACTCCACAGAGAAGCTGATCGTCATCCGAGTGGAGGTGAAAAAGCTACTGGACGCCGGGTTTATTAGAGAAGTCCAGTACCCAGAATGGCTTTCAAATGTCGTCCTGGTGAAAAAGAGAAACAAAAAATGGCAAATGTGCATCGATTTTACCGACGTCAACAAGGCCTGCCCAAAAGACAGTTTTCCCTTGCCCAGGATCGACCTACTGGTTGACTCTACGACCGGACATGAGCTACTTACCTTCATGGACGCCTATTCGGGTTACAACCAGATTTGAATGAGTCCGGAGGATGAGGAATATACATCGTTCATGACAGACCAAGGCACCGATTGCTACAAAGTGATGCCCTTCGGACTGAAAAACGTTTGGGCAACTTACCAGCGACTAGTCAACAAGATGTTCGAAAAGCAGATTGGTCACAACATGGAGGTCTACGTCGACGACATGCTCGTCAAGAGCAGAGTCACTGGCGACCACATACGTGACCTGGAAGAGTCATTTGAGGTGCTTCGCCAGCACCAAATGAAATTGAATCCAGCCAAGTGTGTCTTCGGGGTGGCCTCCGCGAAGTTCTTGGGTTTCATCGTCTCCCAGAGGGGGATCGAGGTAAACCCAGAAAAGATCAAGGCCCTCGCTAACATGGCTCCCCCACGGAGCATCAAAGATGTCCAGCGATTGATTGGGCGGCTGGCAGCTTTGTCCCGCTTGCTCGCGAAGTCTGGTGACAAGTACCACCTCTTCTTTAAAGCCCTGAGAGGGACAAATTCAACGGATTCCAGTGGACAGCTGACTGCCAGTTCGCCTTCAATGAATTGAAGCGGTATCTGGCCAGCCCACCATTGCTAGCGTCACCCAAAGACGGAGAGGAGCTGTACCTTTACCTGGCAGTTTCAGAAGTATCCCTCAGCTCCGTCCTCATGCACCAGGAATCCGATACTCAGCAACCGGTCTACTATGTGAGCAAAACATTAACCGGCCCAGAAACGTGCTACCCACGCGCCGAAAAAATGGCCCTAGCACTTATCTTCGCAGCGTGGAAACTGAGGCCATACTTTCAGGCGCATCGCATAGTGGTCCTCACTGACTAGCCGCTGAAAGGCATACTCCAGAAACCAGACGTTTTGGGACGACTGGTGAAGTGGATTATTGAATTGGGCGAGTTCGACATCGAATTCAGGCCCAAACTTGCCATAAAAGCGTAGGCTCCGGCTGACTTCATTGTCAAGACCACGACCCCAATCCACGAGGAACAGCCCGTAGAAAACACGGAGTGTCCAGACGAAGTTCCAGAATGGACACTCCACGTGGACGAATCGTCCACGGACAGTGGCAGCGGAGCAGGGGTGGTCCTTATGACCCCTGACGGATTTGAGGTTAAGTATTCCCTCAAACTGGACTTCCCGGCGACCAACATCGCCACCGAGTACAAGGCCCTGTTAGCTGGCTTGCGATTAGCAAAAGAGTGCTCTGCCAAGAGGTTGGCGGTTTGCAGCGACTCCGAACTAATCGTCAACCAGGTTAACGGGGGCTTTGAGGCAAACAACCCTTCCTTGGCCAAGTACCTAGCTAAGGCAAAGGAGGCCGTCCAGGGCTTCGACAGACTAACCCTAGTTCACGTCCCTCGAGCTGAAAACTGGAAGGCAGACCGGTTGGCTAGAGCTGCCACCGCCGAAAATCCAGAGCAGTACACGAGAGACATGAGGGAGGTTTTGAGCGCTCCCAGCATAGAAAAACCGGAGGCAATGCAGATTTTCGAGATGAGAAATTGGATGACGCCCTACCTTAAATACTTGGCTGACGGATCATTCTCAGAGGACGCCGAAAAGGCCAAGCGAATTAAAAAGGCAGCTGGCTGGTACGCAGTAGTCGATGGGCGATTGTATCGTCGCGGGTACTCGACTCCGTACCTCCACTGTCTGTCTCCCGAGGAAGCCAACTACGTGCTGGGCGAAGTTCACCTCGAGATCTGTGGATCACACGTAGGCAAGAAAAACCTGGCCCTCAAGATCATGAAGCAGGGCTATTATTGGCCCTCAATGAAAAAGGACAGGCTTGAGTTTGTAAAGAAATGCGAAAACTGCCAACTTCTTGGCAACCTTCAGCACCAACCATCCGCTGATCTGAAGTCACTTCAGGCTCCATAGCCCTTCGCGCAATGGGGGCTCGATATTCTTGGCCCATTTCCCATTGCCACGGGGCAAAGGAAGTTCATCATCGTGGGCATCGACTACTTCACCAAGTGGGTCGAGGCAGTCCCGCTAGCAAAGCTCACGGAGCACAACGCACTGGAATTCCTTCGCCAGGGCATTGTCTGCAGGTGTGGCGTCCCGGAGGTCGTGGTGACCGACAACGGGACCCAATTTTTGAAAAAACGCTTCACCAAGTACTGCGCCAGCCTTGGTATAAAGTTGGTCCACACTTCGGTGGCATGCCCCTAAGCCAATGGGTAGGTGGAGGTTACAAACCGTACGCTACTCCACGGGTTAAAGACTAAGTTGGAGGACGTCGGGGGCTCTTGGGTTGACGAGCTCCCTTCCGTTCTTTGGTCTTATCGAACAACCCCGAAGGAAGCAACGCGCGAGACACCCTTCAGCTTCTGTTACGAGACTGAAACGGTGATCCCAGTCGAAATCGGGCTTCCAAGTCTCAGGGTGGAGTCTTTCGACCCAAAGACCAACTCCCAGAAAATCAGGGAGCATTTAGACCTGCTAGAGGAAGCCCGCGACGCCGCCAAAATACGGACAGCAGCGTACCAACACCGAGTTGCCCGGTACTACAATAAAAAGGTGAAAGCCCGACAGTTCGACGTTGGAGACTTGGTCCTACGGGGCGTCGAGGCCACAGGCAAGCTGGCCGGCCGCAACAAGCTCTCTCCCAACTGGGAGGGACCTTTCCTTGTCTTCGCCGTCTTGCGAAACAAAGCATACAACCTCCGAAACCAAGACGGGAAGTTGGTCCCACGAATGTGGAACGCGACCGACCTAAAGCGCTACTTCCAATAGGAAACCCAGGTACGCACTCACCCTCTTGTGTGCATTCATTCGCATGCTTGTTTTAATTTGGCAAAATAAGAAGTTTACTTAGCATATAGGGCCCTAGTCTTTGTGTGCATACATATAAATTGTGTTTGCCTTGCAGGTTTACCCGACCTAGACTGCCCCTAAGTCGGGAGGGTCTTCACCCTCTTGTTAAACCTTGGTCATCCAGGTTGCCCAGAAGTGGTTTGAAACCCTAGTCATCCAGGTAGCTCAGAAGCGGTCTGAAACCCTGGTCATCCAGGTGGCCCAGAAGCGGTCTGAAACCCTGGTCATCCAGGTGGCCCATGAGCGGTCTAAAACCCTGGTCATCCAGGTGGCCCATTAGCGGTCGTACTAAACCTTGGTCATCCAAATGGCCCGATAGTGGTCTAAAAACCTTAGGGTGCAAGTATAACACATGCGACGACCTCCTCTGGGGGAGTAGCAACGTCAGTCAACGACGGTCGAAAGGAGAAATATTTCTTCTCCAACATTGGCTTCCCAAGTCATCACTTGCACAGCGCCACCAGGCTGGTTAATACAACCGCCTACCCAACTTAAGGATCTTATTTCTTAGGCCGCCAGCCAACCAGGTTAGCCACCCGACGCAATAACCTTCCCAACGAAAGGGTAGCGTGATCAAACAGTGACGAGAAACGTTCCTTCTCCAACGCTAACTGCCCAAGTTACCATTTGGATAGCACCACAAGGCTGGTTAACGTAACCACCTGCCAAGCCTAGGGACTTAGCTCCTTAGGCAACCAAGCAACGGTCGCTGGGCAACCAGGTTGGCCGCCTAATGCAATGATCCACACAAACACAAAAAGCAATAAAGACAATGGACACCAAATTAAAAACAATTTTCATTTTATTGCTCAAAAAGTGAGGTACAATTTACATAAGTTCCAAAAGTGCAAAAGGCTATGAAGGCGGCGGACCACCCTAGCTATCTCGGGGCACTCCAACCAAGTCTTCCTTAAGTTGCGCTGCGCGGTTACTCTGATTAATAAACTCAACTGGGAAGTCAGGATCGATTAATCGTGCAACGCGCCGTCCAATGTTGAGCCCCTCTAACAGCCGGGCGTGCAGTGCGCCCCCGATCTCATGGGGCTGATCCGAGTGGCCAGCTCATTCTCTTAGGCTGCGGCTCTGTCGGCAAGGCGTTTATTGCTCGCCCTAAGTCGATCCTCCTCCTCCTTCAAGCGAGCGACCTCGGCCTTTAACTCAACGTTCTCTGCCTCCATGCCCGCCATAACAACCTCAAGAGCAGCGGTCTGCTCGCGGAGCTCCCCTCCTGAGGCGGCCAGCTTGGCCTCCAGCCAGGCGATCTCAGCCTCCCGATCCGCAATGATGCGATCACGTTGCTCCACCTCCCGGGAGAAAGCTAGATCAACCTTCTTGACTACACAAACAAAAGCGAGGTGTGAGTTACAAACACAATGAAGAAAGAAATACAATGAAGCTATTATAGAAATCATACCTCGTAAGTCTTCCTGAAGGGCCTCACAGGCCTGGACTCTAGGCCTGGCCCAGCTGGCGGTGGACCAGTTGGCGGTGGACCAGGAGATGACGAGCCAGGAGCGTCCTCTCGCGCCGAGCACGCTGATGCCTCATCCAAAATGCGGTCCAGAAACTCATCATCATCTACAGCAACGGCGGGCTCCTCTCTTGCAGCTTCCGGAACAGCCGCAGCAGGCCTCTTCCCCTTTGCTGCCTCTGGAGAGGTTGCTGGAGGATCAGCCCTCATCGACAGCTTCACAATAAAAACACGCAAGCCCTTAGCCATGTCGTGAGCTGGCTCCTCTACAGACTCCATCCAGGTAGCGCCTGGGACCACCCTCGCCACAGGCTGAGCCAGGATGACTCCTCCAGCCTCCGCCGGCCTGTCTTCAATGAACCTCCCCGCTCCAGCAGTGCTACCAGTTCCGTCGCAGATCCCGGCAGCCACATAATCAATTTGAGACGAAGATGAGCAGGGCGTCCTAATTACCCTCTCAGTAACCTCCTCCTTCGGGCGCCTTGAGCGGATGATCACACCCTCGAGTCCTCAGGATTCATCATCCTAACCGGAGGGTTTGGTTTCTGAATCAGCGATGGAGGCCCCCATTTGACCTTCTTGGACTCCGCTCGAGAAACCAAGAAGTCCCTCTTGAATTCATTAGGGTTAGCCCGTATGGCCTTTGTTAGCCATGCGTAGACGGCGCACTTCGCCACAGACGGCGTGCCAAAGCATGCCTCCAGAATCTCGCCCCAGCTCCTCGCAATAGGCCATTTCTCACTCACCTTCACGAAGAAGAACCGGTTTTTTCAATTCTTCAGCGAGTCGTGAATGGTCGTACTAATTTTTATTTCGGTACGGGGAGTGAGCGAAATCCACTCTGCCCCCTGGTTCACTTTGAACACAACCCTAACGCCAGACATCTTGAACTTCTGGCCAAGATTCCGGGCAAAAATACATAGGGTGCAGAGATACCTCACGGCGTTGGCGTGAAGCTGGGCGATGGGTACTTACAGAGCCTTCATAATTGATTCCAGCTCCTCCGACAACGGCAGGCGGAGGCCGCTCCTCAGATGGGCCTCGTAAACGGTGATGCACCCCTCCGGTGGGGCAAAGGCTTTGTCATCCTTGTCCGGAATCCTCCAGGCCGCCTCCTTAGGAATGTTGAACTCAATGCACAGTGCCTTAATATCGTTTTCTCTCAAAACAGAGGAGAAATCTGCAACAGAAGCTATGATCGAGCAAAAACTAGGAAGGGTTTGTCTGAGAAACGAGAAGGAAGAAGACGACGGTTTGACAGTGTAAATGATTTCAAAAATACGGAAGGGAAACTTAAGCGCCAAGCATACCCCTCATTAAGGGCGCTGTCAGTCCTGCCATGCGTCACCTCCTCACTTGACCCCGCAAAAGAACATATCTCTGGCGTAGAAACCCCTCATTAAGGACGTCGTCAGGATCACCACGTGTCGCCTCCCTACTTGGCCCTATAAAAGGCAGATCCCCGGCGCATTAATGGCCAGAATATCCGTCCAACCAAAGGGAGACACATGTCGCACTCTGCCAGGTAAACCGGCTAGTGGCCACGCAAGATGCTTCCACAATTGGTCAGGACGGTCAACAATTCTGGTACTCCAAAATTGACCAGGACGGTCAACAATTTTGGTACTTCGGAATTGACCGAGACGGTCAACAATTCTGGTGCTCCGGAATTGATCAGGACGGTCAACAATTCTTGTCAAACTCTCCTTCACACCTTTTTACGAAGTTCCACAAGATTTTCAAAGCAATCAGGGGCATCCCACCATGAACATACTGGAGGCCAAAAATCTAACCACCAGCATGGTTGGCTAGTGATGGGAATACCAAAAATGGGCTGCCCCAAAAAGTCAATGGAGGCCCAAAATGACGGTCAACATTCTAACGGCCCAATTGGAAAACAGGCCCAAAAGTTGAAAAGCCCAGGACGGTCATCTCTAGCGTTGACCGTCCGGGCGGCCAACTCTTAAGCGGGCGGTCAACTCAAACGTTGACCGTCCGCCTTAATCGCATTAGACCCAAATGGGCTTTTCTACAGTAATGGGTCTAACTCACTCAGGCCCATGGCCCATCTGGTGGCTGGCAACGAAAATCCTCTACAAAGGCGGCTAACACGCACGCAGACGGTCAACTCGAACATTGACCGTCCGCGTCCTACAAGTTGGGCCCTAATAAGCCCTTCTACAGTAACGGGCATGACCCGTTTAAGCCCACAAATCATCAAAAGACTAACAACGATTTTTCAAGGATATTGCACAATCTCAGCAGGCACCGAAAGGGACACTGGCAATATTGGCGCCTCCCATATAAGGAAGGCACCAAATTTTCTCCAAATCCTTGCCAGCCCAGGCTTTCCAACGGTAACATGCGCAGAAGGAAAGCACCTGGTTTGGAAAGTTGTTGGCCGCCTCACAAGAAAACAATCACGATCAGCATGGCAACTGGCATGTACTCCAGAAGGCAAGCCAGCCAGCAGATTAGGAAGGCAATCACTCCTTCCAAAGAAGGAGGATCGACTTCTCAGCTACAAAAGAAACCCTTAACCCACCATCAAGGGCAGGCTTTCATTAACGCTTTCAACACATCCAATTGAATATGCTTTCTATAAGACGATTGAGTGCTCTGTGAAATCGGCCTTCTCTGCCACCTTCATTCTCCAAAAAACCCTAAGGCAACAAGCGAGCCCTCACGGCCGTTTACTGCCTTCCCACCTTCCAAATCCAAGAAGACCTCACGTCTCTCTTACATCTGGATCAAACACTTTTTCTCTCTCTCTCTCAATTTCAGTTTCTTTCTTACGAAAACTGTTTTACTGACTTGAGCGTCGAAGTGTTTTCGGTGGGATAATTTTTCGCCGAACACGCTGCCTCCTGTTCTGTTTAGTGGTGTGCAGGATTCGACTCAGGGAAAGGAGCCAGAGCCACGACAAGAGGATCATCCGAATCTGTTCGAAGTTCGGATCTAGAGACGCATCAAAATACAATAGAAAAAATAAACAAACTAGCACACAAGTTGTAGAACAGATTTAATGTAAAAAATCATTCTCAATTAAAAAAAATTTATAGATTAATTTTTAAACAATATCTACTAGAAGTATTTGGTTATATATAACCTCCTCTGAGAGCCATTTATAACAACCCTTATAAATAACTGGATAAATTTAACTTAAACATACCGGCCAACATACAAAAGAAGACTAGACTAATAAAACTGAGTAATCAATCAATAATACGTCTTATAACATATACTAAAACTATATACCTAAATTTAGTAAAATGTAAAATTCGAGTTAGATTTTAACTGAATATTGAAAACTTTTCCTTTTTTGTCTTTTATCCTTTTGTGTGGCGCTTCTTGCGACAAAATCTCTCAACATTTTCCTTAAAAATCACATCAAAATTTTATTCTTTTGATTATGTTCAAATGCCAACTAAAACATCAGCCACGGCATTCAAACCACAATGTTGGCTTCAATATTATATAAGGAATAGAATCTGTCCTTGTGATTTATTATAGAATGGCTATGAACTACATTAAGGAATTTGATTAATTGCTGGAATAGACTTAGGACTGTGAGTTGGATATTATATGAACAAACATATGTAGCAGTCAATGCCATGAGTCGTTAGAACAATGGGACTGAATAGCTTATGGGTTACAAAGATTGTTATTTTATTTAATATTATGTTTAGGATATCTTAGGGTTTTATTTTATCATGGGCTATGAGATTGATGCTTCGCAGTCCGAAGGATTTATGATGTATGATCTAAAAATTATAAAGTACAAGTCTTAAATT
>JAODPA010027209.1:0-12668 GCA_025585075.1 Nepenthes mirabilis
AATTGATCCAAATATTTTTTAAAATTTTATCACATGTAAATTATCCAAAATAATAATTTTATCCAAAATAAATTGAATAGGGACTTGGCATATTACAATATTAGCACAACGTTAATGTGGTGAAGAATCTTTAACTAATGAAAATTTACCATATCATCCCAAAATTAAGTAAAAGAAATTTGGATAAAAAGTCTAAAATAGGTACTAATGCGTCCTAGAATCAAATTTCGAACAGGTTTGAATCACATTGGTAGTTAAATCCAACTCCGTCCGCCTAATATGGATCCTGTATGCCACTAAGACAAACAAGAGGTCAGGTACCGGTGGAATACTGTTCCACCGAAAATATTTCGATACTCAAATCAGTAAAGCAATCTTCTAAGAATCGATAAGGTAATGAAAAGAGAAAAAAATGAGGAGAAAGACAGAGAGTGTTTGTGGTGACGATTTGGCTCTCGTTGAGAATGGTTAATGTTGCTCGTGAGGAACATTGATCACTGCTCCAGGGTTCCTGGGAATCGTGGCCACAGGGGTGAAGGAGTGCGTGGACGTCCTGTAGGCATGAAAGCTTAAGAGGACACTATGTGAGCTCTAAGGGATTCCTTAGGAAAAAAGGAACGTAAGCGTGAGAGCGATTGAAGTAGGTATGAGAGTGTTTTGCTTGCTGAAAGAAGGCGTGTCCTAGAGTATTGACTACATGGCCTTCTTATAATTGAGAGGCTGGGCCTTCTTCCTTAGGCAGGAGTGCTTGATTCCAGTATTCTATTGGACTAGCTTCCTTTCCTGATGTTGGCATTAATGGCAGTAACGGCTCATTGGGAGGATTGTCTTCCTTCTGTATTTTGTAACTGTTAGGGTTTATAGCAGACAGGATAGAGAATTCGGTGCTTTCCTCATGGGGTGTGCACTGAATCTGCTGGTGACCATTGCCATAGAGATTGCCTTTTTTCTGGGGAGTGTAAAATTAGGGGAGAAGACCGTTGTTGGTCACGTGGGCCAAGTTGGGCTTGGGCCATATTGAGCTTGGTTTTCAAGTAGTCAAGATTCTGACCAACACAATCGTTGACCGTCTTGAAAGTTGACCGTTCAAGTTGTTCGTCCTGACTTTTCCATCTTTTTGGCTTTCAACCGGTCAACACAGGGCGTTGGCCATCCTGGTGTAAAATGAGCCTTGGTGGTTCTGGGCCGTCACTTCTTTTTGAGTCAGCCCATTCTTGGCATACCCATCACAAGCCCCCCATACTGGTAGTTTGAATTCTGACCTCCAGCATATTCGTGGTGGGTCACGTGACTTGATGTCCGCCAAGATCTGCTACTCTGGGGAAGAAAGCGTTGGCCAAAACCCTCGACCGTTTAGAATGAAATTCGGAGAACTTGCGAAGGAGGAGTTCACAGTATCCATTGACGATCTAGGATGAAATCCGGAGAACTTGCAAAGGAGGAGTTGATTGGATCCATTGACCGTCTAGGATGAAATCCGGAGAACTTGTGAAGGAGTTGACCAGATTGATTGACCGTCTAGGATGAAATCTGGAGAACTTGCGAAGGAAAAGTCGACCAGATCCATTGACATTCTAGGATGAAATTCGGATTCATTGACCGTCTAGGACGAAATCCGAAGAATTATGGGAGTTTGAAGGGACGCGCCATCACGTTGCCTGACTGTCAGTTCGAAAGTGGGCCACATGTCTGCACACAGGGGTTTTGCGATCTCGGTAATAGATGCACCAGGGGATCTGAATCGCTGACGCCCTATTAGGGAGTGACACGTGCCAATAATGATGGGCGTACCTTTACGAGATGAATTTTCCCTTTTTCTGCTGTTTGCATGCTTTTAAGCATTCTGTCTGTTGTATTTCAAACTTCCCACGCTTGCTTTCGTTTTCTTCTTCATGCAAAATTCTAAATGTGTTCTTTTTCTCCTTCGCTTCCATGGCTTCTCAGTTTGCCTCCATTCTTAGCGCGAGTGATGTGAAGGAGTTGTACGTTGAGTACAACATCCCCAATGAGATTGCTTTCAAGGTCCCTAGCAAGGAGGATAGAGCCTGGTCCCCTCTTGAGGGTTACATTGCCGTATACGAGGCTTATCTGAGGAGTGAGCTCCATCTTCCAATCCCTCAGGAGCTGCTTGATATCCTTGTTACTCTCCAGGTACCCATTGCATGGCTTCACACCAACGTTGTGCGATATCTCTGTTCCAAGTGCATTTTTATGTGCCATCACTCTTGGATATTGACGGCCAGCACCATGAGAATGATGTTTCAATTTACTCAGAGCGTTGACTTGATTTATCTGGCTCCAAGGGACCTTCTCATCAGTAGCACCATTTATGATTCACTGAAAAATTGGAAGGATCACTTCTTATTTGTCCATGTTGTGGAGTCATGGCCCTTGTCCAGGGAATTTGGCAAGGTTCCAAAGGAGTTTACTAGAACGCCAGAGAAGGCGGAGATTGACACTGTGAAAAAGGCGTTGGAACTTTTGAGAAAGCATTCTGGGGAATTTAGGAGAGACCATCTAGTTTCTCGAGAGGAGACCAAGAAAGTCAATTGGGGTCTTCCGTCTCTCGTTCAGAAGTTTAGGCCGCCATTATTAGAGGCTTCTGGGGGAAAAAGGAAAGCCGGAGTTATGATTTTTGGCGTGTCCTCCCTTGTTACTGCTCCCCTTAGTTCAAGGCAAAAGAGGACTACAGTTTTGGATCCTTTTTCGACATCCTTTGGGCCAAATTACGTAGCTGCTGGCCATTTTTCTGGAGCGGGTGTCCACTCAGGAGAGGAGATGGCTTTTGATGGATTTGAGGCCATTTGGCGTGGTTGAGTGGGAAACTCCGTGATTTTGGTGCAAATGGCGCCAACGTTGGCGCCGCAACTAGAGCTGAGAGAATTGGTTCCTGAGCCGCAGCCTGAGACGCTAGAGCTGGTTACCGAGCCACAACTTGAGCTGAATATTGAGTTGTCGGTTGAAACGGAGGAGGAAGTCCCCAAGTTGCTAGCGGAGTCCGTGGAGCTGACTGGTGAGACGCAAGCGGAGCCAGCTTGTGGGCCGCAAGTGGAGCCAGCCGACGAGCTACAGTTGCAGCCACTAGAGTTGGTTGATCAGCCAGTGGCTGACCTGCCACCTGGGCCGATTATCGAGCCAGTCATCGTCTTGTCCGTTATTGAGCTGCCAGCTAAGCTTTCCGAGTCGATTTTTGAGCAGCCTATGGTGGCAGAGGAGCTAGCTGGCGAAGAGCCTGGTGAGTCAAAAGACTCGATGGCTGAGCTTCTGGAGGAATGTGCGATGGAGGCTGCTGCTGGCCCCGATCAGGAGGCCACTGGGTTTAGTCCATCGTCCCCAAAGTCCAAGTCTCGCTGCAGGCCTGTGAGGCCAGAGCATAAAATCTAGCTGGTAAGCTTTCGTAGCTCTCCCTCTCCCATTCTTCTCCGTTATTGTCATTTGACACGTGGGGACCTTTGCAGGAGGAGAAAGTTGGCAAGGTAGTTACCAAAGCACTGTGCCAACGAGACTTGGCCCTCACTGACCGAGACAAGGAGATAGCCTAGTTTGAGGAGGAGTTGGAGGTACAGAGAGCTAGGCATCAAGAGGAGGCAGCCACCCTGCAGTCTATAATTTCAGACCTGGAGGCGAACAATGCGAGATTGAAAGACGAGAACACTCTGTTTACAAGGGCTGTAGTGGCTAATCTGGAGGATGAGGTTACCAGACTGAGGGAGGAGAACGTCTTGCTGACGAAGGAGAGGGACAGTGCTATGAGGCATATTGACCAACTCGCGGAGCAGATGTCATCCTTAGAGAATTAGTTGTCCGGTCGCATATGCCCCCGTGAGGTTTCTGAGATGTTGACGGTGCGGTTGTGGGAGGGGGTCTACCTTTGCTGGCACATAACATGGCTAGTTGACTCCAGCTTTCCAGTGAAACTCCTTGACCCTACAAACCGTTCTGTCCAGCGTCGAGAGAGCCTCGTGGGACAGCCACCTTCCGCTCCTGGAAGCCCTGCTCCTCTGTGGTTTTGTTTTTCTTACTCATTGTAATTGTATAGATTTTTATCAATAAAATGGATGTTTTGCTGATATTCTCCATTCTTGCATTAGTCGTTGCCTTTTCCAGCCAACTTAGTGAGTCATGAGTAAGTTAGTCATCCGTCCCTGTTGGGTCATTCTTGCAAATGAGACTAAACCTTACGGAAGTTATCAGAGAGGATCCCGTCGCCGGATGGGACTCGCTCTCCGTCTGTGATTATGATCTTCATGGCGTTGCCGAAACACGGGCTCGGGAGGTCAACTGTTGGCGACGACGACGGCCATCTTGCCCATGGGATGTCGTCCACCTTTACCCGAGTCTCCGCTGTGTCCTTTACTCTTTCGCGGGTTAAGGGTTGCTGCTATGACGTTCAAACTACCATCACAGATGTGTGATGCAAGCGTCGCTGGGTTCCAAGATGACGTGACCCTTTGATTCGCACGCTGCTCGTTTTAGGTGGGGAGTCTAGTTTATAAATTGGCTAGGGTTCTGAGGGATTTTCCTAGCAGTTCTCTCCTTTGAGCCTTGTTCCATAGCCATTTTCCCTCTTCCTTTTTTTCCATGGCTGACGAGAATATGATTAGCATTCATACTCTCCTCAATTGGGGACCAGACGACACACCTGCTCCTTCCCATGGTTCCTCCTCTGGGTGGTCATCCACTGAGAGCTTTTCGTAGCCCTTCAGTGCCGCCTGCACTGATCGTCCTAGACCTTCTCGCCAGTCATTTCCTTTGTCGTTTGCCCTTAGGATTTTCATTGTAACGGTTTATATTTTCCTCTGCTAACACCCTTTTGTTTGTTAGCCTCACGAGGTGCAGGGCGACGTGGTTAAGATTTCATCCTCGGAGGAGGATGAGGTGACTCAGAAGAGGGAGCGCTCCATTTGTCTGGGCCTGATCTTTAACGATGACGGGCGAGAAGATTTGGAAGCGCACCAATGGGCCTTGGAGCGAATCGCGGCACTCGAGGGTGAGCTAAGGATGAGCCTTCATCTTGAAGATGTGGCACCTGTTCTGGATGAGTGGTTTCAGGAGGGAATCCGCCTCAACCGTAGGCTCGCCTCCCTGATGGATCCTCGTTTCCCAATCGGGTTCCTGGATTCGCGTAATGCCGATTCCACGCAAAGATCTGACTCAGTGTGGTACTCCAGTGTTCGCGGTCGAAGGTCCCAACGTGACTCATGAGGAGGTTTGTCAGCCTCAGGGAGCCGCCATGCTGAGTCATGATATCTAAGCACCGTCTGAAGTCTCTTGGATCCCTTTTCTTGTTGTGAGAGATCATGAAAAACGTTGTACATGTTTTGTGTTATGATGATATATTAATGAATAGTACTCTAATGCACCGTTTCGTTTGGCAGCTTGTGCCTTCTTTGTTGCACTTTTTGTTCCTATTTTTCGTTTCTCAACTTGCATATCGTTTCATGGGTCAGCTAACTTGGCGTATTGTACCCAAGTTGGCCGGTCAATGCTGTTTTAGCGGTTCGTTATACTCTCTAGAGCAGACACAAGGTATATCCTGACGTTGGGTCAAGCCCGTTCTACGTTCTTGCATGAGCAGTGGCTTGTGTGGCCGACATTTGGACGGAGTGCCTTTGCTCCTGACGACCATCATTGACTGATCATGCTCGCTCCTAGCGAAAGAGGTTGTGGCATGTGCTGGTTGAGCCCCCTAAGACCGCGAATGGGCCATTTAAATGACCAAGGTTTAGTCCGACTATTAGTAGGCCGCCTGGATGACCAGGGTTTTATTACGACCGTTCGTGGGCCATCTGGATAACCATGGTTTAGTTACGATCATTCGTGAGTTACCTGAATGACCAGGGTTTAGTTACGACCGCTCATGGATCGTCTAGTTGACCATAGTTTATTTACGAGAGGGTGAACACCTTTCCGACTTAGGATGATCTAGGTCATGTAAACCTACAAACAGATATAAACATGCATATGGAAATGGAAGGCAAAGGAATCTACAGTGAAGTGATATAAGAAATATAACGTGCCAAGTGTTCCTATATGCATGCATATGGTTGACTTACCTGTGCCTTTACTAAAAGTAATGCTTGAGGTGGATCGTGTTCTACATCCGAGGAACAAACTTGCCGTTCTGGGTCCGGAGTTTGTACGCTCCGTTTTACATGACGGCGGAGACTAGGAAGGGACCTTCCTAATTTGGAAAGAGCTTATTCCAGTTGGCGATCTTGTATGTAGTCTCGATGCTTCGTAAGACCAGGTCTCTGACCTCGAAGTGTCGCGCTTTGACTTTCTTGTTGTAATAGCGCACAACCTATTATTGGTAGGCCGCCGTTCATAGTCTGACGGCATCGCGGGTTTATTCCAACAAGTCTAGGTATTTTTGAATTTTTGGGGAGTTATCCTGTGGGTCGAAAGACTCAACCCTAAGACTTGGGAGCCCGATTTTGATTGAAATTACAGCCTCAATCCCGTAGTAGAAGTTGAAAGGTGTCTCGCGAGTTAGTTCCTTAGGAGTTGGCCGGTAAGGCCATAAGATGGATGGCAGTTCGTCGACTTGGGAGCCCCCTTTACCTCTAGCTTGGTCTTCAATCCGTGGAGTAGCGTACGATTTGTGACATTCACCTGTCTATTGGCTTGCGGGTATGCCACTGAAGTGTGAACCAATCCGATACCTAGACTGGTGCAATACTTAGTGAAATATTTTTCAAAGAATTGGGTTCCGTTATTAGTAATAATGACCTCAAAAATATAAAATCTGCTGACAATGCTTTGGCAGACGAATTCCAGAACGTTGTGCTCTGTGATCTTGGCTAGTAAGACAGCTTCGACCCACTTAGTGAAGTAGTCGATGTCGGCTACAATAAACTTCATTTGCCCGGTAGTAATAGAAAATGGGTCGAGAATATCGAGCCCCCATTGTGTGAAGGGCCAAGGAGGTTGAAGAGCCCTCAATTCAATGGACGGCTGATGGAGAAGATTGCCGGGGAGTTGGCAATTTTCACACTTCTTTGCAAAGTCGATGGTGTCTTTCTTCATCATTGGCTAGTAATACCCTTGGCGTATGATTTTGAATGCCAGGTTCTGTCCGCTGATGTGCGACCTGCAGATCCCAAGGTGGATTTTGCTCAGAGCGTAGTCGGCCTCCTCAGGGGTTAAGCACCTGAGGTAAGGGATCGAGTAGCCACGACGATATAACCTTACATTGACCATGATATACCAGTCGGCCGTCTTCTTGATCCACTTTGTCTCGTCTACATCGTTTCTCAGTGCTCCGTCTGTCAGGTACCTCGGATAGGGTGTCATCCAACTTTTGGTGTCAAATATTTGTATCGCATCCTGTTCCTCCATGTTGGGAGCGCTAAGAATTTTTCGCATGTTTCTCGAGTACTGTTCTGAGTTTTCGGTCGTCGTCATCCTGGTAAGTTGGTCGGCCTTCCAATTTTCAGCTCTAGAGACATGGACAAGGGTCACTTTGCCAAATCTCCTGTTGAACTCCTTCATCTTGGCTAAGTATTTAGCCAGCTGAATGCTACATGTCTCGAAGCTGCCATTAACCTAATTGACGACCAACTCAGAGTCGCTGTAAACAGTTAGTCGTCTAGCCGAGCACTATTTAGCCAGCCTTAACCCAGCTAACAGGACTTTGTATTCGGCAACATTGTTGGCTGCCGAAATGTCGAGTCGGAGCCAGTACTTTATTTTGAACCCATCTGAGGATTTAAGCACTACTCTAGCTCCATTGCCTGAGTTTGTAGACGATCAGTCCATGTTGAGAACCCATTCCGGTCCCTCCTCATGCTGCTATGTGTCCTCAACGGGCTGTTTCTAAAAAATTAGTGTCGTGGTCTCGACAATAAAGTCGGCTAGAGCCTACCTCTTAATGGCTGGTCGAGGCTGAAATTCGATGTCGAACTCTTCCAATTCTATAGCCCATTTTACCACCCGTCCAAAAACATCAGATTTCTGAAAAATACTCTTCAGAAGCTGGTCGGTGAAAACAATCATAAGATGAGCTTGGAAGTAAAGTCTCAACTTTCAGGTAGAGAAGGTAAGTGCCAAGGCCAACTTTTCCACACGTGGGAAGCATGTCTCTGAGCCGGTCAACGTTTTGCTTACATAGTAGACCAGCCGCTGGGTATCGGAGTCCTGGCGTACGAGGACTGAGTTGAGGGTCACCTCTGACATTGCCTGGTAGAGGTACAGCTCCTCTCCATCCCTGGGTAACGTTAGCAATGGTGGGCTTGTCAGATACTGCTTTAATTCATCGAAAGCTGTCTAGCACTCCATCGTCCACTGGAACCCGTTCGCTTTCACTCCCCTCAATGCCTTAAAGAAAGGCTGATACTTATCGTCTAACTTTGCTAAAAAGCGGGATAAGGTCACCAGTCATCTGGCTAGCCGCTGGACGTCCTTGACGTTCTGTGGAGGGCTCCTATCTGCAAGAGTCTTAATCTTGTTTGGGTTTGCCTAGATCCCTCATTGGTAAATGATAAATCCTAAGAATTTTTCTGAGGATACTCCGAAGACACACTTGGCTGGATTCAGCATCATATTATGCGTGCGGAGTACCTCGAAGGATTTAACTAGATCGCGAATATGGTCATTGGTGTCTTTGCTCTTGACAAGTATATCGTTGACGTAGACCTCCATATTGCGGCCGATCGGTTTTTCAAACATCTTATTGACAAGTCGTTAGTAAGTGGCGCCTGCGTTCTTTAGACCAAAATGCATGACCTTGTAACAGTAAGTGCCTTGGTTCATCATGAACAAGGTGTACTCCTCGTCCTCTGGGATCATCCAGATCTGGTTATAACTCTACTACGCTTCCATGAAACTCAACAGCTAGTGTCCAAATGTTGAGTCCACTAATGGGCTGATTTGGGGTAAGGGAAAGCTGTCTTTAGGGTAGGCTTTGTTAACGTCGGTGAAATCGACACACATTCGTCATTTTTCGTTACTTTTTTTTACTAGGATGACGTTAGAAAACCAATCTGGGTACTGGACCTCCTTGATGAAGTCGGCGTCCAATAACTTTTTTACTTCTTTCCGGATAGTGATCGATTTTTTCATGAAGTGGTTTCTCTACTTCTACTTGATGGGCTTACGGCCAAGATCGAGGTCCAACTTATGGACCATTACTCTGGCCGAAATTCCAAGCATGTCTGTGGGAGTCCATACGAAGATGTTGGCATTCTGCCGTAAAAATATGATCAACTCATCGCCCAGTGTTCCGGTGAGCGAGCCGCCGATCTGTACACACATTTTCGGCTCTTTCAGGTTTAGTGAGATTAGATCGGTTTCCTCTCTGGACTCTGCCTGCTGTAAAGCTGCTTTGTCTCGATGGTCGAGTTTTCTTGCCAATATGGCGCTATAACTTGGGGCGATTTGGGACATGCAACATGTCTGTCCAGTGACTTGGTCACCCAATATTTTACCTACACCGCAAGTTGTTGGAAATTTTATTTTGAGATATGGTATCGAAGTGATGGCTCCGAACGTTGTTAGGCACGGACGACTTAGTATAGTATTGTAAACGGAGGGCAGATCAACCACAAAGAATGTGAGTGTTTGACTCGCTGTTCTTAGGTATGTACCCAAGGTCACTTCTAACTGGATTGTCCCTTGGACAGGCATTAGTTCTTTGTCAAAGCCGTATAATGGGCCTTTAGCAGGCTTTAACTGACTCTTTTTTAAGCCAAGTTTAAAAAACGTATCAAGGTAAAGTAAATCACGTGAACTTCCATTATCAATGAATATTCGTTTCTGTTGGTAGTTGACGCTACCGTCTGAAATGATGGCGGATACAACTAGGGGTTTGCATGGGGGGAAACTACATGCTCAAAGTCATCATTACTAAAACTAATGACGTTATTCTCGGTGCACCGCTTCTTCCCGACATGCTGCTCCCTATGGTCCGCCGGAGTCTTGTTATGCCGAGTCGTAATTATGTTGACTACTCCCGTCGCAACCCTATTTCGTGGAGGAGGCAGTTTTGGGCCTTCACCTCCTATTGTGTCGGAGCTCTTGCCAGGGTTCTTGATGAACCTGGTAAGGTGATCTTTGCAGATCAGCTCTTCTATCTCCCGCTGTAGTGTCTTACAATCTTTGGTGGATTATCCGAGAGATTGATGAAAATCACAGTACTTTGTTAGATTCTCTCTTTTCGCTTTTTAAAGTAGTTTTAGCCACTTAAGAAATTTCTCACTCCGAATCTGCATGAGGACGTTTGAACGCGTGTCGGTCAAGGGTGTTAAGCTGATTGGCCCATAGTCCTTATACTTTGGTGGTCCAATCCTGTGGTGCTTTCGGCTGAAGTGATCGCCGCTGCTATACTTCCTCTTTCCTTTAGTCGGGAAAGAGCGAGATTGTTCGATCTACTCGGGAGGCTTAGCCACATTGGCCTCCTCTGCCACTGAGTAGGCCATGGTGGTAGATTCTGATTCTCGAAAGGTCTGCGGATTCTTGTGCGCCAGATGTCTTAAGAAATCTCTATGCGTCAGCGCAGAGATGAAACTACCCAATTTTATTTCTTCCGTGAGTCTGGGTATCTGCCAAATTTCTGTGATGAATCAATCTAGAAACTTCTGCAGATTCTCCTTGTACTTCTACTTAATATGTGATAAGTACCAAGGTTGCTTCTCCTTTCGGCGGTTGAAGGTATATTGCGACAAAAGGAGGTCAGTCAGCTCTCGGAAGCTTCAGATTGAATCTGAGGGGAGATGATGGAAGCAGATACGAGAGTCCCCTTTTAAGGTAAGCAGGAAGTAGTGACACATGACTACGTCCCCCAACCATTATAGACCCAAATGGGTGCAAAAGTGGGCAATGTGGTCGACAGGATTGGTGCTCCCATCGTACGAGTCAAGGGTTGGCATTTTAAACTTTACGGAAATGGGATGGCTCAAGATCTCCGCTGTTAAAGGAGATTTGTCCAAATCTGTTGCGCGCTCATCACGGTTCTATATTTTCTCCCATCTTGGATCTGCTCGAGCTGTGCTGGCTGATCTTTAGGAGTTGAGGAATATTCTCAACTCCATCCTTCCTCTAGTATGGCTAGTAGTTGACTGGTTACTGCCTCCAGTGGATCTAATGGCACAGGAGGCTCCTTCTTCGACCCGGGTTAGTGATTTTGCCCGAGTATATCGAGGGTTCCTTCGCTTCGAACTTTCATCCAAAGTTATGTTGCCTGAATGCTCCCTAGGTCTTAGTTGACTTTGGGCCTGTGAGGGCTTTGGCATCTGAATATTGGCCAGCCTTCTAGATTTTTTGGCCGATTTCTTCTTCCTTTGGCCTCCTCTCTTGGATGCCGGCGCAGGGGCTGCTATTGGCGGAGCCCCTTACTATGTAGTCTCCTGGCAGGCGTAGAATATTTGGAGCATCTTGTTAGTACTATACATGTGCTCCACCAGATTTTGGAAGAAAAGTGTGGGGACCCCGTTGACTGTCCCGTTGGCTAGGGTACCAGCAGCGTGGTTTTAGTCGGGCGAGTTCACATCTCTGATGGGCTCGCTGGCTTGTGCCATTGTGTTCACCATTTCAGATGATGATGTGGATTCTGAAGGTGTGGCTAAAGAAAGTATCTGAGTAAGGTGGTAGGCTTTTTGTAAGCGCTTCCCACAGACGACGACAATGATGCGTCCTGGAACCAAATTTCGAACGGGTTCAGGTCACATTAGTAGTTGAATCCAACTCCATTTGTCTAATCTGGATCCTGCACACCACTAAGACAAATGAGTGATCAGGTGTCGACGAAACGTTATCTCACCGAAAATATTTCAATACTCAAGTCGGTAAAATAGTCTTCTAAAAATCGAGAAGGTAAGGAAAAGAGAAAAAAAATGAGGAGAAAGATAGCGAGTGTTTGAAGTGAGGATTTGGCTCTCGTTGAGAATGGTTAATGTTGCTCGTAAGGAACGTTGATCACTGCTCCAGGGTTCCTGGGAATCGTGGCGACAGGGGTGAAGGAGAGCGTAGACGTCCTGTATGCGTGAGAGCTTAAGAGGACGCTGTGTGAGCTCTAAAAGATTCCTTAGGAAAAAAGGAACGTAAGCGTGAGAGCGATTGAAGTAGGTATAAGAGCGTTTTGCTTGTTGAAAGAAGGCGTATCCTGAAGTGTTGACTCCATAGCCTTCTTATAGTTAAGAGGCTGGGCCTTCTTCCTTAGGCCGAAGTGCTTGATTCTAGTACTCTAATGGATCAGCTTCCTTTCCTGGCGTTGGTATTAATGGTGGTAACGGCTCCTTAGGAGGATTGCCTTCTTTTTGTGTTTTGTAACTGATAGGGTTTACAGTAGACATGGTAGAGAATTCGACGCTTTCCTTATGGGGTGTACACTAAATCTGCTGGTGACCGTTACGATGGAGATTACCTTTTTTTTGAAAAGTACAAAATTAGGGGAGAAGACCGTTGTTGGTCAAGTGGGCCAAGTTGAGCTTGGGCCGCGTTGAGCTTGGTCTTCAAGTAGTCAAGATTCCGATCAACAGAATTGTTGACCATCTTGAAAGTTGACCATTCAAGTTGTCCGTCCTGACTTTTTCGTCTTTTTTGGCTTTTAACCAGTCAACGCAGGACGTTGGCCGTCCTGGTATAAAATGGGCCTTGGTGGTTCTAGGCCGTCACTCCTTTCTATGTCGGCCATTCCTAGCGTATCCATCAAGTACATACATCTATTCATA
>JAODPA010027220.1:0-12668 GCA_025585075.1 Nepenthes mirabilis
TACAAAAAAATATATATAGAGAGATTATTACACAATTTTACCAATAAAAGAAAATATTTGCGTACATTCACGATGGTGACATTTTCAAAAGTCATATTTTTGATCGATGGTGAGTGATATTTTACTACAAAAAATAGTCTTGGTCGCCATTCATTTATCAAATGCAATGAAATTCCCAACCCAATGAGGCATGTGGCACCAGCCCTCAGCAGACTACACAGCCAGGAGGCAGCGGCCATTGACAGTAGGCAATTGGCAGGGCGGCCAAGAGAGATGATGGAGGGGAGGAACAGGCCTTCCATGCCGACCATTGTCACCAAACGTCGGGTCGCAGCCAGCCAATGACCGACAGGGGTTCACAGGCATTGCGTCAGATGGCAGGGTAGCATACTCAACAATGATTAAATAAACTATTCTAGTAATTTTAATTTCCCATCTCACCAGAAAAACCCTTTTGAGAAAACCAATTTATGAGGGCAGCATTAGGCAGACAGCTCATTCTAGTAACCTAGGAAGAACAAGCTTCATATTGCATTAAAACATACAGCGTGAATTTGATACAAAGGGGGAAGTAAATTATCTCGACACAGATCAAAACATTCTCCTCTGCCCAAACAACCAGATTTTAACCCCGCACGCAGATGGCCCCACCGGATCCCAAGGCATCAGCTGGCCAGGCAAATTTTTTCCTTCCCCATCAAAAAAAAAAAAAAAAAAAAAAAGCACCACATATGTGTGCTGAATTACTCCTGATATTACATACATGACACAGATTTTCCTCCTTAAGCACTAATGCAAAAATGAAGGAAATATCAAATCTCAGTCGTCTTCATCCCCATCATCATCATCTTCTTCCTGCATGTATACAAACCACGTTATGCTGCTACTATGGGCACCTTGAAAGAAAAGTTGAAGAAACACAAGCAGGAGTAAGAACGGAAAGCACGGTGCCATGCAATATCATAGGCAAAATTACTACTAGTGCATCCTCATGGGCCGATAAGCAAAATCAGCATAGCAATACAAGAGAATGGATCGGTTCAGCATGCTGCAACAAGGAGTAACAGAGAACCAGTATCGCCAAAACAACAAATGGATCAGTTCAGTCTAACCATCAGTTGGATATCATGATGGAACAACCAAGCAGCAGCAATCGACTGTCCCGAAGCAGCCAACATAATTCAGCAAAATATGTTTTGCCGAGGAATGCAACTCCAGCAACACCATAACTGACTGTTACAAGTCTATTGTTGTGACAAGTATAATCTGTTGTGACTGAAGAATGGATATCAATAGCCTATTCAATAGTATAAATGCTTAAGTGCATAGACAAGCAAGTCGGGAAAAATGATCAATGAATGCCAAAAGTCATCTCTTGTCAAATTCCCTTGTCGTCTTACTGTTCTTCACATTGTCATCTACTTTATCCCTTAATTATTCTGTTTTCTTTACTTCTATCTGAATTCTATGTGGTTGAAGCCCTCATCACAACTGGTATTAGTTTTTTCAGGTCCTAGATTCTCTCATTAGGTTCCAGCTTCAGAAATCAGAACTCCAGAATTCTGGTTCTGAATTCTGGTTCTGAATTCTGGTTCTATCAACTTTGTCCTGCTGCATTTTTCTTACTATAACGGATAAGTCTTCTCTCTCTACTTATGATTATCTTGATTTGCAAATTCTGGCCGGTTTTTTGTCTTGCACCTACTGCAGATTCTTCCTAATCCATCAAACTTTTTCTTCCAGTCATAATAATGACAACTCGAGGAAATTTTGAAGAACAAAGTGGCTCTCAAAAAACTTATGAACACATCCAACACCAATTACAGGATGGCCTAGATATGTTAAGAACTAAACTTGGCTGACAAAGCTGATTTCAGCAAGAATCCGGAAGACAAATTGGACCAGAGACTTGCTGCATTTTTCGACAAATTCAGAAATCACAACAGCCAGCATGAAGCACCTTATTCCAGCACTGGAGCCCATCAACCATGTACTTTCATTGTCAACAATGAACCTAGCATTTTGCACAACACCAGATCTCAAGAGCATAATGATTCTCAGTTCAAGAATCACCAGCATACCATTTCCAATGTCTATTGTCCATCTTTTCTGGAGATAATCCAAGAAGTAGGTTTAGAAAAAATATCAAATACTTAATCATCTATGATATTCCAGAAAATTAGATATTTCATATTGTTTCCATGTTCTCATAATGCAAAGCAGACACTTGATTGAACTACTTAGGCAAGGACAACTATCTTGGTATACCTACCAAACAGCTGTGTGCACCACATTTGGCAACAAGTCCTTCACGAATATTGTGGAGAAATTAAAACTACTGAAGCAGAGAAACAATGTGGAAGAATACAAGAGAAACAATTTGAAGATCTTAGAGTCCTTACTATCAACCTCAATCCTTCTGTTACTGAAGATTACTTCATTTCAAACTTCATCAGTAGCCTTAAACCTGAAATTTGACCAATGCAGAACTATTTAAACCCTCCCTTTTCTCCCAAGCATTTGCAATGGTCAGGTAGCAGGAAGAATCTCTTGAAGCCTTATCCAAAAAATAAAGATCCACATACAAACCCTTTCATAACAACCGTTACAGTCACAAAACTACTATCTCACCTACAGAAAAGTCCCCACCCCAAACACATTACACCACAACCCTTCCCACAACTTCATCAAACAACAGTTTATCAATACATCAGAATAGAAGCCTTGGACTATGTTTCAAGAGCAATGAAAATTTTGTCCATTGAATTTGATGAGCCAGAAATGGATTTTAATGAAAACATAGGGTGGAACTATAGATGGACAATATCCTTGAAGTTTCTGTCAATGCTCTTTCAGCCATTCCTCCAAACACCACAATCAGAATCAAAGGCACCTTTGAGAAATAAACATCAATATATTGATTAGCAGTGATAGCACTCAGTTTTGTTTTATTGACTCCAAGGAGGCTGTTGCAGCTCATTGTGAAACTACTGGAACATCTCCATTGGCTATCACCATAGAAAATGACCACAAAATGATTTTAGCTCGGCTAGATGTTGAAACTTCTCATGTAAAATGCAAGGTCACTCCATGGCAGATCTCATAATACTCTCGGGAAGTTGTGACATGGTTTTAAGTGTTGACTGGATGAGACAAAACAGTCCAATTCTTTTTGATTTCCACGAATTTTAACAGTCTTTTCAGAAGGATGGCGACCAAATCAAATTCATAGGAAACTCTGACAAGGCCACATTACACCTCATATCAGGAAAAACAATTCACAAATGGTTGAAATAAGGAGTGGAGGTCATTGCTAAACTTTTCTCAATACAGTCCAACTCTATCCAGGTACACGATTTTCCACCACAGCAACTCCTCTCTCAATACTCAGAGATTTGCTCAACCAACCTCACTACCACCATTTAGACCTTTTGACAATCCATCCATCTCAAACCACAAGATCCTCCTAACAACCCAAAGACAGAGATACTCCCATCATCAAAAGGATGCCATTGCAAGCTGGGTATCTAAAACACTCCAAAGTTTCATTATACAGCCTTGCCTAAGCCCTTTTGCATCTCATGCTCTTGTACCAAAAAAAAAAGAGATGGCACATGGAGAATTTGCAAAGATTACAGAAGACTAAATGACATCACCATTAAAAATAAGTTTCATATACCTATTATTCAACTCCTTGATGAACCCCAAACTGCCTCCTATTTTTCTAAACTAGAGTTGAGTTCTGGTTACCACCAGATTAGGATGCATGAACTTGACATCCACAAAACAGCATTTCAAACTCACCAAGGGCATTTTGAAATCAGAGTAATGCCCTTTGGCCTTAGGAGCAACATTTCAAGCTCTCATGAACCACATAAGCAAATCATCCCTTGGTGAGGAACCAGCCAAATCAGCATAGCAATGCAAGAGAATGGATCAGTTCAACATGGTGCATATAGGAGTAACAGATTAGTATGGACATTCAGCAAATGGATCACTTTAGTCTTCATATCAGTTGGATCTCAAGAAGCAACCACCAAGCAGCCTCAATCAAGCAACCGACAGAATTCACCAAATTAAGTTTTTGCGGAAGAATGCAACTTCAGCAATAGCGTAAAGATAGAACTGCTTTCAGTCCCATAACTGACTTCCAAGATTCGATTATTGTAACAACAATAATTTTTGGTAACCATAAGCAACTGTTGTAACTAAAGAATGGATAACAATAGTTGAGAAAGTAGCATAAATGCTTAAGTGCATAACCAAGCAAGATATGACAAATAATTAGTGAAAGTCAGAATTCTAAACTCATATCTAGTCAAATTCTCTCCTCTTCTTTCTGTACTTCTCATTCTCATCTAATTTCTTCATTTGCATCCCCTGAATTCTGTGATTAAAACCACTCCATTACATTGCAGCCAACGTCTGATTAACCAAATCAGTTATTCTTATAACTAACAACAGTAAGTAGATTCCTGTATACTTAACCAGC
This sequence comes from Nepenthes mirabilis, assembly GCA_025585075.1. NCBI lineage: Eukaryota > Viridiplantae > Streptophyta > Magnoliopsida > Caryophyllales > Nepenthaceae > Nepenthes > Nepenthes mirabilis. The sequence continues at coordinate 4,493 of JAODPA010027220.1, forward strand.
CGTGTATAAGTAGTTTGTACAGGGAAGACATCATATATGAGAAATGATAGATGAATCAACTTCGGGGTGAGATCTGATTCCATTTCTTGGACTAACTTTCCTTCTATCTTTTCTTTGTCCTTGGTTCTTCCCATTGCTGAGCTTTGCATATTAACCTTGCATGACAACTTGATATCAGATCTTCAGATCCCTCAATTCTACCATCCAATTTCTGTTTCTGAACTCAGAATTCTAGAAATTCTGCAACTTCAGGTTTTGAATTATGGTTCTGCAAATTCTGTCCACTTGGTCCTACAGCATTCTGCAAATGCTATTGAGTTAGAATGTAGAACTTACTGCAACTGGGTTACTCATTTATTGATTCTGAAATTCTGGAAATTTCTACACAAACTCATATTGTTTTTTCGATCAACAATGGATTCTGCCTCAGCAACCAGAAGCTGAATTTTCAATGTTGCAATTCTGTTCTCTGTCAGAAAAGAGTTCAGTACCTGAACATCAGCAACAACATTATCCATCAGCAGATTCTCTTTTATCTACAGAACTTCTGAAACAAGCAAATCCTTCTTATAATTTCATTTCAGTTTTAGTTGGTATACTCCAGATTGTGCAACAGCAAACTGCCCAAGCATCTTCTTGAAGTCTTGATCCTGCATCCATTCCTGTTTCACTAAGATCATGGCTTATGCTACCTGCTGCTACCACAATTCTTGATTCTGCAGCAATCTGATTCAACACCATGCAGCAAATGAACATAGCATTCTGCACCACAACATTCTGCAAATGCATTTTCTCTTGCACTTCTCTATATAAACACAGATTCTGCATATGAATTCTTCTCCTGTTTTCTGATCTGGTTTATGCAGACATCTGAAATCTGAATTTGGAATTTGAAATCTGTCATTCTGTTTCTTGAATCTTGAATTATTGAATTCAACTTGCGCATATTTCAATCCTGTTCCACTCTGAAATCGTTCAAACAGTAGCACCATCATGAACAAGCTACATCAATCAACAGCACATCCCTTTTTATTTCTAAAAACAGTAACACCTCCTTGCACAAAGCTCAGGCAACTTTACACAATGCCTTCAATCCTTTTGGCAACATAAGCACCATTCAATTCCAAGAAATGCTACAAAAATACAAGCATTGTTCCAATTTTCCAATTCAAATTCCACTAACTCATTCAATGAATTCATCGTGGTCGATCCTTTCCACAATACACCCATCTGATACATCAGGGACAAAGAAATAAGGTTCCTTGTTTTTCATGACCATTATAGCTTGCAACCTTTGAATGATCAATATTTTGTGATGAATTCTCTCCTTATGACTATATCACCTACATTTATATGCCTGAAGCAAGAGGCCCAAGCTATCATCAGTTACAAGACATCATATAAGGCTAAAAATGCAAAGAGTTGGTTGTATAGAAGAATTTATTGGGATTGTTGTTTGAGTAATCTTCAATTTTAGATTCCAAGCGAAACTAATGACATAATTACAGGTTAAATACCTGTCATACCAGAAGATTGCAGCACAGCAATCAAACTTTCAATTTTTAGGTACCAAATGATATTCCAAGACATGGTTACCCAATTCCACAATCTTCAAGCTATCAGCCTGCCACAATCAAGGCTGCAGCTTAAGGATTTTCACAACTCCAAATCAACAAATGAACTCCAATCCTTTTATCTATGATGATATGGATTAATCAGATTCACATTCACATTCAAATTTTGAAGAACCAAGTGATGATGTTGACGTGATAAGAAGGCTGAATGCTTAGTTCCAACTCGATCAAAATATTAGCTTCATTAAAGAATCTTGAAGATGATGATGCAGATTTAGATTCAAATTTTGATGATTCATGTGGTGATAGTTGTGATGCGGCAGATGTTGTTAAACCAATTGCTGAAATTGTTCCAAACCATGCACAAAGTGCTGAAATTTCTGCTAAAGCTACTGAAGTATTGAACAGAACCAGGTTTCTACTGATGATTCATGACAACCTGAATTCAGCAAAACATTATCAACATTCATCTCCAGCTGATTCACAATATGAAGCAGCAAGTTGACCCTCCAATTCTTTACAATCTAAAAAGGAATTTTAAAAAAAAAGGATTGTTAAACAAGTACAGAACCCTTCAGATACCATACAGCCACTGCACCTTTCATCTGATGAATTGGCTTCAGCAATTCCGGCAACAAGAAGACTCAACCAATGCTCAAGGACGTTTTCATCCAAAACAACAATCAGGGCCAAACCACAGCAGTGGCAGCATTATTTTGAAAATCATTGCCTTTAATCAGTTTCTTACTGAACTAAATCCAGCTGATATCCATGACACTGCAAGGATGTACCAGCAATACTTACTAACACTATGCAGTAACAACTACTGATCCTGCATTGGTGTGACTGGAAATGATAGTTCCATCAGCACAGACTTCTGCCTTGAGGATGCAAGTCCAAAATTCCTATTTTCCAGAATCTGAATCACTCTTGACCAGATCAGCATCTGAATTTGAATCCTTCCCAGATCAAAACAGTCATATAAATTCCTAAATTCCAATAACATTACATTCCTAAAGAGAACTTCCTAACTGCTCCACATTTTTCAAGCTCAAGAGCCGAGAATTCATCAACAAAGGATCATCAACTAAATTAGTTATACTTACAGGTTCTTTCAAAATCAGCAATCTAATTTCAATTATAGGACTCTTTTTTCAGATGTGGTAAATTACCATATTTACTAGCATGGCAGTAGTTAGTAATAGAAAGCCCATTTCCTTGCAAATAAATAACAAAGAATAACTAGAAAGGTTGGCAACATCTACAAATAGCTGTTGATTTCAAAAGTACTTAACTTTTTACATCCTTGGGGACAAGGATGCTCATTTGGGGGGGGGGGGGAGGGGGGGGAGTATTTACACGTAATATCATAGGCAAAATAACTTTAACTATTCCATAGACTGAGGAGCCAAATCAGCAAATTAGTCCTAGGTGAAGGACTGGCCAAATCAGCATAACAATGCAAGAGAATGGATCAGTTCAGCATGGTGCAACAAGGAGTAACAGATCAGTATGGCCAGATCAGCAAATGGATCAGTTCAGCCTTCATATCAGTTAGACCCAATAGCTGATTGAGCAAATCTGTTATTCTTATCACTAAGAACAGTTAGTAGCTTCTTGTATACTGCATCAGCCATGTATAAGTAGTGTGTAAATGGAAGATATCAGATATGAGAAGTGACAGACGAATTAGCTTCAGAGTTAGGTCCTGAGTCCATTTCTTAGATCAACTCTCTCTTCTTCCTTCATTCCTTTTCTTTATCCTTGGTTCCTCCCATTGTTATGCTTGGGATACTAACCCTGGATAATATCTGACAGGTTTTATTTTTCAAAATTAACATAGTCATCATTTAACAAGCAACAATCATCCATTCCATAAACATGAACAGCAGTTCCAATTTGTCCATATTCCATGATCACAACTATCAAGTAACCACTCATTTCAGATGTTTTAAGGCCCAAGAACAGGTTTAAATTGCAGAATGGTATGTGGGCCAGTGTATGGTTCAGGCTTCAAGTGTTAACCATACATGGACTCACTGACTGTGCTGCAATTATACCTTATTGGAAACAAGGATCCAGGGATTGAGGTCCCAACAATTTACCCAAGAGCCTATGAAACCATGAAAGTAACCTACCAGATTAAGCAGTAAAGTGAGGCCTAATAGGATAAGTTTAGACTCTAATAAAAGACAATATATACAAATTCACAATGCATCTAGTTATTGCCTTTCCTTCCATTATATATTAATCAATTTTTACCCAAATTTATTTCCATTCTTCAACTCATTTACCGTTGAGACCTATTGTTGCCTGAATTTCATTCAATATGAAATTATAACATAAGAATGCAAATTTGAAACACTTATCCACATTTTTTCCACCAACTTTCTGCTCCTTTACATCCATCATTTCAATCACCCAATACACAATGTTATGACATAATTATTTATCCAATAGTTAACTATTCCCTCATAACAATGCTTGACCTCACCCAAAGGGAAATCATTTTGACCAAAGCCATTTCCCAAAACAACTGGTCATAATCATGTTAAGTATAAGCATATTATGAAAAATTATTGGCAAATAACTAATTTGACAATATCCAGTTACGGGGAATATAAGGCAATGCAACAAAAAATTTTGATTATATGGTGATACCTCCACACTTTCTTCATTCTCTTCATCATCAAACTCCTCATCCCCATCATCTGCACTCTCCTGCTACCAAAGGGGGAAAAGGTCAAGCAAGAAACAAAACGAAACAAAGATATCTTCTTCAGCCAGGAAGCCAGCTGGAGAAAATGCCTTTACCTGCTTCTTGTTATAGGCATTCATCTGTCGTTCATATTCAGCCTTCCTCTTTGAAGCTTTCACTTCATATGGAGCTTTTTCCTAACATGCAGGCGTAGCTGTTAACTCACCACTAAAAGGACAGTAGAATATATCGCCAGAAATTAATTGATTCAACTGTGAAATCAAAGAACTCCACATAAAGAAACTCCCCCTCCCCTGCTTCATTATTTGTCTTGATCACAGTGAAGTGCCGCTCTAACATGTTCAGTGTACACTAAATACATCTGTTTTGACTACTACGATACAAGTCATAGGAATTCATTACAGCTACCATGACAAGTTGTTTTGAACATGAAAATAGTAGACCTAAGCATCTCAATAAGCTGTTGAAAAAATGCCTGATTGATCACAACAAAAGATATGATTAACCAAAGAAAATTAAACTTCCTTGTGGATTCCATAGAGCCAGTCATATTAAGAAATCAGCTCTGTTTTTTCTTCCATAAGTGGTGATCCTGCTGTCTAACCAACCAATTTTGATTCATTTTGGTTTGACAAATTCAACCAAGTTAAACCAATATGGTGAGCAATGTGATATTCTTATAATCCATAAGAGATGGAATCATGCAACATAGCGTTCTTCACATTCACTCCTTCCAGGATTTCTTTGCAATCATCCAATCAAATTAACCGATATCATGCAATCATGCAATTGTATCTGCATGTGCATGAATCACTTTATTTACCCAAATGTGTAAGGGATCCTAACCACACTCAAAAAGTCAGCTACTCCACCGTTAGGTAACCAACACCCACCCCAGCCACCTACCCCACCAAAAAAATTCAGGGTTGTAGAATGCATTTAGGTACTCACAGCTTGAGACATTGATTTCCACTTCTCTCCTCCAGCTTTCCCAACCTTAAACAGCAACAGATAATAGCCAAGTAAGTATCCAACCCCAACAAATCAATGCAACAGAATAAAACCAAACACAGTAACCATAAAAGTTCAATGTCTATGAATACTGACAGCTGAGACAGCCTTAACTTGAGGATTTTCCTTTTTGAAGGTCTTCCTGAACTCCTCCCTATAACAATAAGAATTGACACAAAAAATACATACAAACAGAATAAGTCAATCAAAAACGATAAAAATATCATGCTTTTTCCTCTGCCCAATATATGAGAGAAAAGAGTCACATACAGAAACACAAAAAAAGCACTTGGAGGCCTTTTTGGTTTATTTGGATCTTTCTTGGCAGATTTCTCCTTCTTAGCCTTCCTTTTGCTACTCATATCTGCTTTTTCAGTAGCCTTCCGCTTTCCAACTTTTCTAAAAATAATAAAGATATACATGAACCATCACTATATCATACCTCCGACAGCTATATACACCAATAAATGTTATTATCAAGCACTAAGAGTATTGATCGCTAGGTCAATAAATCCAGTCATATGTGGAATATAGTATTCAAGGGTGTACCAACTCTACATAAGGCTTCACATTGAACATAGGTTGCATTTGTTTGACATCAAAGAGAATGAAGGAAATGTGGGGAACAGGAATCCTACTTTCTGCCAAAACATAAGTTTAGTGCTTTCATAAGAGATTGTAGCTGACCTGTCATCAACAGTCTTCAGCGCTTCCTTTGCCTTTGCTGCCCCCTTACCTTTTGCTGTCTTCATTGTCACTTGCTGAACAGCCCAATAAAAATTGCAAGATACTTAGAGTTGGATACATTAAAGAATGTAAAACTAAGTAAATCATCACTTTTTGATTGTAAGTGTCTAGATTTTGAATTATGAACAGGAAATTGAGCATTGTGGAGGCACCTAATCCTAATTACACCATTCCAGAAGCCAAACTAAAAAGAAATCCAATTCCACACTTCATATTGCATTTTGTAATTCCATTGCACATAGATTTGAAAAAGGAAAAAATTCAATATATCTTCTGAGTTAAACAAGGACAATCAGATGACAACTTAAGGATACAACACAGTCAACATAGCGAGCAACTTAATGGCTTCCTTTGGGAGGGTTGCATAAGTAAGTTGTGTATTAACTAAATCAAGGTAGAAGAAGTTTTCTCAAGCAAGTGGAGGCATTTAAACCCAAGTAACTACACACAAAGAATCTTTAAGAGAACCCTCCAGGATTTACAATATCAACATTCTATTTGTACAAACCACTGCCCAGTAGAACCTTGAAGCAGGTTAATGATCAATAAATTATTATTGCAAATTGCAAATCCAACTAAAAATTATGACTTCGCAGCTTTATAGCAGCAACAGCAAACTTAAATCTTAAATATGTCATACTTCTATCAATTTAACAGCATCAAGTTTCAAATTAGCATTACAACATACAAGAATGATATATCTATAAAGTAAATGACAAAAGAATCTTCTTTTATCTCATAACATGGTACAACGACAATAATAACCAAATATAATCAAACCAATGATAATACAACTGAAACTGGAATACCTTATACAAGGGAAAAGTAGCAATTTTAATCGAGCTTCTCAGCAAGATAGAATTTCATTCTGACTTTCCAATTTGACTAAACTCAATTCTCCATAAAAAATTTGGTTTAATATTATCAATTGGTAAATTCCTGCAAAATTGGCCCAAATTTTTACCAGTTCAAAAACGTGCAGATTTTTTCTGTGACAGCAAAATTTTTGCTATGGAAAAAATAGAAAAATAAATATTCAGAAAGAGAGAAACAAACAGCAAAGAGATGAGGAAACCCGCCTCCAAAAGCCACAGCATGCCCCTTTACCTCCAAAATCCAGTCAACCACCGTTCCACCCAGCCTCACCATCCCTTCAAGCAAGTTGCTGGTGGCTTTCACCCCATCCGGCAGGTCATCCTCATTCCTTACCTCTTCTCTCTCCCTACTTCCACTCTCCTTGCCACAACCTTTCACTCCCCTCCCTCTGCGCTACTAACCTGTATGCAAGACCAGCCCGAAAATTCAACTAACACTTCATCTCATTCAACTCCATGTGATCAACTCTAATCACAAGCACAATTCCAGAATACGAATGGTTGGCGAAAGCGCAATTTCTAGTCTTCCCCACAAAATTTGTCAAAATATTAATTTTATTCAACCCAAAAATTTAACAAAGGGGAAAAGATCAAGCAACAAACAAATAAGTCAATAAAGTAATCATATAGACGTACAAGATTGCAACCCATTTGCAGAAACAACAATAAAGATCAACATAAATTATCGTACAGACAGCTAAAAACCACACATATAATCTAAGAAAACAAATCAACAAGTCCAGAATAAACAGGAATATAGAACGCTATAGATATTCTACCTCCAGACAACAAAACCAAACGGAGGTGAGAAAATACAGAATCGAGAGAAAACGAAGAGAGTAGAAGAGGACACGATAGGAGGCAAGACCGACCAAGCGTGAAGCGAAGTTGATATGTAACTGGACGAGCCGGTAAACAGCGGGCATTCTCCGCCACTTAACACAGAGTTTCTACCGGCAACAACCGGTCTCGTACGTTCCACGAGTCTCTCTCTCTCTCTCTCTCTCCCTCTCAATTTTCATTTTGCTGCTTAATTATTTGGGGCCATTTAAAGGTGGCAAGTATACCCGTAGGAGATATTTTAGGATCGTCATAATAAATTAACAATATAATTCGCCAACAATTAAATTAGCAGTCCTGCAACTTCATTCATTTAATCAGTCATTTCATTTATCTAATCAGTCATTTTTAGTCATGATTTAGGCATCCCAAGGTGTCCCCTTTATAACTACTCTTAAAAAAAAAATTAT
>JAODPA010027231.1:0-12667 GCA_025585075.1 Nepenthes mirabilis
TTGAGGTTTCCGCGTGAGTGATTCGAGTTATATTTGATATTTTGGGTTCGGGTCGTCTCATAATCAGTACTGAAATAAAACTCTTGATGTAGTTTGTATCTGAAAATTTTATACAGACTTATACTGATAAATTACTGTGGACTTCTGAAATAAATTTTGAGGGTTTCAAACTATTTTTGCATATTTTGAAGCAAAATTGAATGATTATAAATTATTATTGCATGTTTTGAAACTGACTGAAGAGTTATTGTAAAATTTTGACTAATTTCTGAAACTAAAAAGGGTTTTTAATTATGAAATAAGAAGGAAAAATATTTCTAATTCTGTTAATTAGGACCTATGACTGATGTATAGTCAGGTTAAGTTCTTCGGCATGTCATAGAAAGCTATGGTGATAATCGAAGATTACTCTGTCCATGGAGTTATATGTGGTCCACCCTTCCTTAGGGTATTAACCTAGAGGGTAGTTACTGTTAGTGGCCGGCACCCCTGTCTTGAATCCCCGGAGAGGGGATAGATCCGCAAGGAGGGATCTCCCGTTCCGATCATCGGCCTTTGATTGTGTGGATTGAACACAATCTATTCTTGATTATTCACCCCTCTACTAGTAAGGTCTACTGGTTAGGTCTTTTACTGATAAAAAAAGAGATTTTTTATAAGTTATAGAGTTGAGACCGATTTCTGCTTTCTAGAACCTATTTTACCGATTTATTTTTAACAAAGTATGATTAAACCAATTTCTAATTTCCAAAGCTTGATTGTTTTTGTTTCCTGACAATTTTGTAATCTTCAATATTATCTTCTGCTATAATTTCTGTAAATTAATGTTTTATAGCATTAATGTTTTAATATGAAAATGTATCCGTCTTACTGCATTCTATTATGCATAAAAATTTCACTACATTCTGTTTTGTATAAATTTTTTACTACATGCCTGCGTGTACCTTGTTGGGCCTCAACTCACTATGTTTCTGTTTTCCCCTTTCAGATGAAACTATAGAGCTTGTATCTGATGAGAAAGAATGATTTAGAGCTCAATCTGAAGACTTCTAGAAATCTGAAATATTTTGAAGTTATTTTGGAGAAATAGTTGGATATAAAGACCTGATTTTTGATATATGATTTTGTATATGGATTTTCTGTATATCGATTCTTATTTATAGAATGTATGTAATGCATGTTATGAAACAAAAATTGTGCTTCCACAGGTTTATAGTTCTGCTTCTACTATATACTTTTTGATTTCTGTACAGGTCCTAATTGGCATCTCTCATCTGAATTCATATATAGTAGATGGGATTGTTGAATAAAAGCCATGAATGGCATCTGTGGTCCTATGAACGCATGTTGTAGGAAGATTGTGGTATAAATGGATATTTGTATGCATGTATTGGTTTGTTATACAGGTTTTGTACCGGTTTATATTTTTGTTTATCCTAGTTTTTGTGACGTCTCACGTCATACGTCCTTATACTTATTATTAATATTATTATTATCATAGACAAGATCATAACATTAGCCATAACTTATACTGGCTCTAATATTACATTATTCATTTATGATATTAGTCTAAATTAAGGATGATGCTTACTAAATATCTATAAGAATTTAAATCTGACAGAAGCATATATTCTATATCATAACGGAAGCAATTCTATTATCATCAAAATACAACATGTATGAAATACAACATAACACAGTACACATTTTTTTTTCTTTCTTTTCATCATCCCAAGTACTACATATACGTCATAACAAAATTATGGCCACCTCAAACTTTTTTCCTAATCCTATTTGTCCTTCATCATTTCTTGAGAGTTGTCTGAAGGGAAGTGAAAACAGCAAGCGAGTGAGCCAAATGCTCAGCAGTGTACATAACATACAAAGGCATGCATTTTATACAGAATATACATTAACATATATAAATAGAAACAGATATATAAAGTGCAATGCATTTACCTTTTTTATTTTCCAACTTTTATTGACTGTATTTATTTTTCCTTATCTTCAGGGAATAGGGCCAGTAGGCCTCACTAGCTAACAGAGTAGATAAATTAAAGAAAGGATTGTGTTAACCCACACAATCTAAGGCAAAAATCCTAGCAATAAGATAGATTGTGATTACTTTCACAATCGGGATTGTGCTTAATTCCACAATCCAATTCTTGTCCTCCTTCTTACACCCCGAGGCCGGCGGTACTGCCTATAATCCCAGTAGATGGGGCAAAAACAAACGGGCCGTATAAAAGCAATTGTTTGATTTTTCACTATAATATCCTAAGGCATGCTAGGGAATATCACCATCTGAAAAAGATTTATGGTCTAATTTTCTTTTTTCAACTTTAAAGGGATTTCGTATAACCAAACTTAACAGAACTTAACTGAACGTCACTGAATTTTTTTTATATTTTCATAGAGTCCCTTCCAAACTTTTATGAATATAGTTTAACATAGCAAACGTTATCCAAATATAATATTTCATAGGCCTTGAACATGAAAAAAAATACATACGGAACATTATTTCATGCTTAGTGTCTTTCATTCTACTTGGTGGCCAATTAATATACCGGAGCTTAAATCATTTAATTCAATATTTATTGATGTTAGTAAATCAAGTCGGGGTAAGTCTTGAGTTAGTTTAATATTTTATTCATATTCCAAAAATTTCCCGGTTCATGTGAACCGGTATGGTTAAGGCTTGGGACTGGGTTTCCTAATTATTTTGAGCCCGAAATTTTTTTTATAATGATCCCAATATCTTTTTTGTGTCGATTGGTCAATGGTTCAGTCAATTTTTGGTCAAATTTGAGCCCGGTTCGACCCTTTTTAATAAAGGGCTCAAATTACCATTTAAGCTGAACTATTTCAGGAAAGACTTTGAGGGCCGGTTCACTGAGTTATAAAGTTCATTTTCACGAGCAGATTTTACACAACATGGAAATGGGCCTCAAATATGTATTTCCAAAGTTTGAGCCGGTTTGGTGATCTGATGGTGGCCGGTTCAGTCTGCCAACACAGACTTCCCATTAAAGTTTCAGCAGAACTGTCCAGGATAGTTCTGCTTCCCTAATTTTTTTATGGTTCAATCGGGCCTATTTTTGACAGGTTCTGGGCGTCCCATTGTAGCCAAGGGACTTAAATTTAAGAATAAATTTGGTTTAGGGTCGATCCAAATCAAAATATTAGCCAGTTCAGACAAAATTCCCATAACAGATTCTGCATCAGCATCAGCTGATGCTGCCAGATTTTGTTCCAAATTTGAGTGTCCGAATCATATTTAATTTGGATTCGATATTTATGAGGCGATACTTGAATATCCCCTCCAAGGGCTTATCTAACATCTGGCACTGATTTGGCCCATTTTGGGTTCAGGTTGTATTTTATTTAAAATTATTTCCCCAACTGCTCAAAGAAACAGTTTAGCAAGAGCCTTGCTGTTCTGAGTCTGGTTCAGTATCCGACCCAAATGTTCCTGGGCCTCCGGTTTACAAGGTGATAGGCCACACCTAATACTAGAAAATAGAGTCGGGTTGGACTCTGGATCAATCCATTTTGGGGCATGTTTGGCTAACTTTCAGAAATCAAAATTTTAGCATCAACAGAACCAGTAAGCTGATTCTGCAGCCGAGTTTGGGTCCGATTTTGAACCCCTTCTGGAACGCTTCAGAGGCTCATTGTTTTTTCCACTTTTATGTCATTAAATAAGGATCATTTGACCAGTTTTTGCAGTTTGATAATTCGGCCATTTAGTGGTCAATATGAAGCAAACATCAGGAACTGCCACAGCAGAACCCGATTTTGGACACTATCATTTGTCCAGGGCCGGTTCACCAGTTTTTAACTTTTTTCTTGCAACTATTCATGAATTTATGATAAATAAGGGAGCATGTGAAAGTAGTGGATCAACAATACTCAAGAGAAATTAGCCAAAAATTGCTCAACAATCAAGGAAATGGTCGAAGTACACTTGCCGATTTATTCAGTTGGACTTCTCCTTGCTGCCTCTTGGTTTCCTTCCTCTTTTCCCTTACTTTACCCTAGATTTTTTTGTGCTTCGCAATATATCCTCTCTTCCCTTCTTCTACCCTATTCATGACTTAAATAAATTGGCTCATCGTATCCCCTAAACCCTCGTGTCATTCCTCCAAATTTCTGCATGCAGCAGCAGCTTGGTGGTTGCATTAGATTGCAACCAGTGTTTAGCTGAATCATCATCCCTCTGTTAGGCAATAATGCGGCTACAATCTAGGGCCAGTATTTAATTTTATCTGTGTCCAAACTTATCCTAATTAGGTTGCTCAATGAGCTTCTTAGAAGATAGGGAAACTTGGTTGCTCATGTAGCCAAGAGGTGCCGTGCATCAGCAGCCTAGCCGCTGATGCATGCTACCTTCATGCCTCTTTTCCCCATTTTTCCTATTAATATGAGTGAAAAATCCACCTAATTTTCCCGTTGGCACAACTGCCAAAATCAAATTTGTCCATGTCCTCCTTGTTGCTGAATTTTCCCCTACTGTCATCTAGCTACTGCCGTGGGGGTTTTGAGGGTCATTTTGGTTCTCTAAATTTTTCTAAGTGTGGGGAGGGGCTTATACACATAATACCCCATGTGTGTGACCAATTGTTCCTTAGAAATTCGGCAAAAATGGCTACCAACAGCAATTTTCATCAACCGGAGGGAAAAGTCCCATTTTTCCTATTATCTTGAAGGATTTAGTTTAAGGTGTTCGGATATACATTGGTAAAAATTTAGGATATGGAAACTTAGTATATAGACACTAAAGATCATCTAGTATTAATTTCATTCCAAACCGAATTTCTTATCATCTCCCGATTTACATCCCTGGCTTTCAGGTTTGAAGGAAAATTTAAAAGATCGGGTGTCGGGGTTTTGGGAAACGAATACATGGGAAGTTAGTCTACTTGTCAATGATCAACTGGGATTATTTACCTCAAAATCTGGATTGCCTAACATATCCTGAATTAATTCCTTGCTTTTAGGTTCAAAAATTAAATTAAAGGAATCGGGCTTGAGTATACAAGAAAACTAAGACATAGGGGGCGAGTATATTTGTCAAAGCCTATTTTGGATTAATTTCATCATAATCTCAATTACATAAGTCGTCCCGAATTACGTTCCTGGTTTATGAGATTGCGGTCTTTACGGTTTTAGGGAAAACTCTGCCCATTTTTTCTTAGAACCTTAAGTGAGACTTGAGCTTTTATTCCTATTCTGAATGACGGAATTAACTGAGGACAAAAAAAAATCCATTCCGTCACACATTGCCACCTAATTTGGCAGATGTGCATGATGTATTTCATATATCAATACTTAGGAAATATGTCCATGATCCCACGCATGTTAGGAAAAAACTGGGTTAAATAGAAATAAAAACCTGTACAAAACCTGTATAATAAACCAGTACATGCACACAACTATCCATTTATACCACATTTTTCCTACAACACGCATTCACATGACCACAGATGCCATCCATGGCTTTAATTCAACAATCCTATCTACTATATTAGAATTCACACAAGAGATGCCATCTAGGACCAATAAAGAAATCCATAAAAACATATAGCAGAAGCAGAGCTATAAACTTGCGGAAGCACAATTTCCTGTTTCATCACATATATCATATACATTCTATATACAAGAATCCATAGGCATAAGATCCATATACAAAACCATATGTCAAATATCAGGTCTTTACAACTCAACTGTTTCCTTTCAATATCTCCAAAAATACTTCAAGTCTCCAAAGTCTTCAAGCTAAGCTTTAGATCACTCCTTCTCGTTCGATACTAGCCCTACAGTCTCATCTGGAGGGGGAATGTAATGGCCCAGATTCTAAAACATAGAAAGTCCCAGTCATTAAGTTAATATAATGTTAGAATAAAAGAAAGTTTATCCGGTCAACACCAGTTGATCGGCAAAGATGAAGGAATGAAGGGGAATTAAAATTTAGTGTTGACCGGAAAATGTACGGAGGCATTAATCCGGTCAACTCCAATTGACCGAAAATGTGAAGGGTACTTATTCGGTCAACATCAGTTGACCGAAAGTAATGAAGGAGCAATTATAAGAATAGAAGGAAAGTCGGGGTAGTTTGAGTTGACCGAAATTATGTGGTTATTGACCAGAATATTGAGGAGGTAATGTCGACCGATTTTAAGGATGTTGTCTGGAGAAATGACGATCGACATCAAAATGCTAACCGATGTCAAGAGGTTGACAATAGAGTTGACCAGTTTTAGGAAATGTTGAGAGGAAGTCGTGGCTGGCGGCTTATGACTCAATGGCCGACTGTCTTATAATCCCAACAAGACGGTCAACGCAACCTTGACCAAGTTCTGAATAGGCAGAATTCTCGGAGACCTTGATCTCCAGAAAACATTGAACTAGAGGGCTAGAGTTTCCGGAGACCTTGATCTCCGGAGAAGATGATATTAAAGGCTAAAGTTCTAGAGACCTTGATCTCCGGAGACGGAAAAGGAAGAGACTTCCGGAGATGATAAACGTAATTTTAGGAGAACAGTGATAGAAAAAGGAAAATTTAATCCGGTCAACGCTAGTTGATCGAAAAGGTAAATGGGGACTTATCCGGTCAACACTAGTTGATCGGAAATGATGGGGCCCTGCAAAATGTAAAAGGAAAACTAAGGAAAAGTAAGGGGGAGCCTCTACGTGATATAAAGGGAAGTTAATCTGGTCAACATCAGTTGACCGGAAAATGTGAAGAGAAGCCAAGGAAGAGTTGACCGTCCGATTGATTAACATATGACTAATTACGATTAAGGTCATGATGACCATGCCTGAGTAGGTAACCTACTTTCAACCACCCCTGAGTGGTTGACCTGCCCTACTTACTACCACCAGACTAAAAGTCTATAAATATGAAACTAAAGAATTCAAGGAAAAAGTTAGGACTAAGCTCTCGAAAGAACCCAGAATTCCAAGCCGACTGTAAGTTAGGAGATTTAGGTAAGTGTACTCACCGTCTTTTTAAAGTTCATGTTTGAAATGAAAGTATACCTGGTTTTGATGAAATTATGTTAAAGGAATATTATAAGTTGCTACGTGAAACATGCCATGGTAATTTGCTTTGATCGGCTGCTATTTGGATATTTTACTTAAATGCATAAAGTTTGGCCATGATCATGTTTTAAAATGTCCGGTTATTGCATGGTAGAATGACCTCTGACTTTTAACAAAATGACCGCCAACCTTTTGATAAAAAGATCTCTGGCTTTTATTAAAGGACCTTCGGCGGTTTGATGAAAATGACCCTTGTTTTTAAGACTTTAAAAGAAGGGCCTTATGTTGTCCGGCTAATTGCGTAATTTGACTTCGAATTTGTGGAACTAAGTGTTTGATGGCCGAGTAGTGGCAGGCCTTAAATGTAACCGTTTGATTTGTCAAAACTGCGGATCTTAAATATAGCCGTTTGAATTGGTCAAGACTGTGGACCTGAAATGTAGCCGTTATTGAGATATGATGGTCAAGAGCTGCAGACCTCAAATGTAGCCATTATTGAGATATGATGGTCGAGAGCTGCAGACCTTAAATGTAGTCGGTTTTTTACGAAAATGAATTTGGAAATCAAATTGCATAAAAATGACTTTGGAATCTATTTGCATTAACTCCGGCCATGTTTTATGAAACTGCATGCATATACGCCTCTATTGCATTTTATCTGTTTGCCACATTGTTCATGACTATGCATGATTTATGCATGAGTACCTTATTCGGCTCTCTAGCTCATCCCTTCTATTTTTCAGATGATGATGATAATGAGTTTATGTCAGACGAAAAAGAATGAGGTCTGATGAACTAGCTAGGCAAGATAATTGACCAGGATTAAGTAGCTATGCATGAGCATAAATTGACATACTCTCTTTTGATGTTTTGGGAAAGATTTGAAAAACATTTTCGTTGTAAAATTAATGGATATTAGTATGTTTCCGTATTACTATATGGGAGAATGAAGTTTGACATTCCTAGTAGCATCTAAACTCATGTCAAGGCCTTCGTGTCCGATTGACCTTAATGCTGGCCGGTTAGGTAAGAGTATAAACTTTGATGGCCAATTCAAGGAGTTTGACCTTAAGCGATCCTATGTATGAAAAATCCAAGATAAAAATAGAAGAAAATAAAGAAAAAAAATTGTTATGTCCACCTAGTTTGTAATTATACCGTATATGTTCGATAGGACAGGCTGGTCGGCGACCGTATGTGGTGGAATGCGTTCGATCCGTCACAGGAAAAAATAGTAAAATAGTAAACCGAGACCCAACAAGCTACATGCAGGCATGCAGTAAAACTTTTATAGAGAATAGAATGCAGTAAAATGGATACAGATACATGTTGAAGCATAAATGCAATAATGTAGTGAATTATAGAAACTATTACAGAATATGATGCAGAAAATTACAAAACTGTCAAGAAACAGAAACACTCAAGTTTCAAAAATCAGAAGTTAGTGTAATCATACTTCGTTAATAACAAATTGATATGACAGGCTTTAGAAAGAAGAATTAATTTTCAATTCTATAGAATATAGAAAATTTCATTCCTATTAGTAAAAGACCTAACCAGTAGACCCTAGTAGTGGAGGGGCGAATAATCGAGGATAGATTGTATTTGCACACAATCAAAGCCAGTAATAGGCATCCCGTCTTGTGGGACATTCCTTCTCGCGGGATTCAGTATAGTACGCCGGTCGGTAACAGTAAATTACCCTCTAGGTTAATGCCCTGTGGAAGGGTGGACCACATATAACTCCATGGATAGAGTTATCCTCGATTGCCACCATAACATTCAAAGGCATGTTGGAGAACCTAACCTGACTATATATCAGTCATGGGTCCTGATTAACAGTGTTAGAAACATTTTTCCTTCTTATTTCTTAACTGAAAACCATTTTCAGTTTCAGAAGTCAGCCAGAGTTCCACAATAACTCTTTAGTCAGTTTCAGAATATACCATAGTAGTCTAAAACCCTTCCGTTTCGCTTCAGAATATACAAAAACAGTTTAAAACCCTTCAGATTTGTTTCAGAATATACAGTAACGGTCTAAAACCCTTCAATTTGGCTTTAGAAGTCCTCAGAAATTTAACAATATAAATCTGTGTAAATTTTTCAAACATAAATCACATCAATGAGCAACAATCTTGTATAAATTAACTTTCACATGTCAAATTTGTGGATTAAAACCACCAATCCCTTCATTTTCGTGCTTAGGGTTTCATGAAATATTTTGGACACAAAACAAATACTAAATACATGCTTATTCATAAAATTAAAGCCATAATTCAAAATACACATATAAAATCAAGCATTTTAACCATAAAGCCCTAAATTTTTGAGTTAGGGTTTCACAATAATCTTTCAGACAACAATCAGACACTAAATACATGTGCATGTACAAAATTAGAGCCAAACATTGCGGTATATATGAGTAAATATGAAATCTGTCTGAACAATTTACGGAAACAGGCGTTATTTATACAAAACATGGTGAAATATGCTTTTAGAGCAAAAATACCATTTTTGAGATACCGAAAAGTAGTAAAAATAGAAAATAACATCTGAGTTACACTTGCCTGAGCTCGGTTTACAGTTGCCGTGACTCTGATCGGAGTGGATCCAAAGATTTCCCCTTCCTTTCTCTTCATTCTCCTTCCTCTCTTCTCTCCTTCATTCTCTATCGTGTGGTGCTGCAAAATAGAGCCCCAAACCCCCAACTCCTAATTAAAGCATGAAGGAAAAAGCGGTCACGTGAGCTGGCCTGTGACTGGCACTCGAGCGCCAACAGGGCGCACTTCGAGTGCCCGATTCTGCTAAATCTTCTCGAGAGGTGCCTTGGGTGCCGCTCGAGCAGTGCATTATGCTAATCAGGCCCCAGTGGCGCCTCAAACCCCACTCGGGTGCCGATGCCCTGGGACTTAATTCGCTTCTAAACCGAATTCCTTTCACATTTTTTCCTTAATCCATTTACCTCAAACACATTTATATCAATTTAATAACTAGGAGTTATCATGTTTTCGGGATTGAGACCTCCCATTCTCCCCCACTTAAAGAAATTTCGTCCTCAAAAGTAAACAGGGCTACATACCTCAAGAAAATAAGTGGGGATATTTGTTTTAGATTTCCTCTTTGCGCTCCCAGGTGGCCTCATCCGGTGAATGATTCTTCCAGAGCACTTTCACAAGGGAATGGTCTTAGTCCACAACCTATGATCCTTGTGATCCAGAATCTGTATCGGCTCCTCGACATAGGATAAATCCTTATCAATAGTCAAGGGCTCGTACTCAATCATGTGTGCAAGATCGTGGACATATTTCTGAAACATCGATATATGAAAAACATTGTGTACGTCCGTCAGACTAGGTGGTAGCGCCAACCTATAAGCTACCTCCCCGATCCTCTCCAGAATCTCAAAAGGACCAATGAACCGTAGCTTCAGTTTTCCTTTTACCCCTAACCTATACATTCCCTTGGACAGTGAAACTTTCAGAAAAATAAAATCTCCTACCTCGACGCTCAATTCTTTCCTCCTCTGGTCTGCATAAAATTTGTCTACTTTGAGCAATTCCAAAATTATCATGAAATCAGTTTGATTTTTTCCATAGTTTCTTTTACAATTTTAGGACCTAAAATCCTTTTATCTCTGGTCTCCTCCCAATGAATTGGCAACCTGTATTTTCTCCCATACAAAGCCTCAAAAGGTGCCATGTCGATACTAGCCTAATAACTGTTATTATATACAAATTCAGCCAGTGCCAGATAACTATCCCAAGTCCCTTTCGTTTACAACACTGAGGCCCTCAACATATCCTCAAGAATTTGAATGGTACGCTCCGATTGGCCATTAGTCAGGGGGTGATACGCAGTATTGAACTTTAATTTTGTCTCCAACTCCTTATGCAAACTCTCCCAAAATCTCGAGATAAAACGGGAATCCCAATTAGAAACAATAGAGGTAGAAACTCCATGAAGCATCACAATTTTATACACATATAACTAGGCCAGTCTGTCACAAGAATATGTCGTCCTGATCGCCAAGAAGTAGGCTAATTTTGTCAGCCGATCAACTATAACCCAAATAAAATCATGATTCCTGGGTGTCCTCGACAGTCCTGATACAAAATCCATAGTAATATCTTCCCATTTCTAGCTTGGGATTTGCATTGGTTGCAACAACCCATAAGGCTTCCTTCTTTCAGCTTTCAGTTGCTGACAGACAAGGCATTTCTCCACATAGACCATAATATCCCTTTTTATATTCCTCCACCAGAAGGTTTTCTTCAGATCTTGATATATTTTGTTCGTCCTAGGGTCAATTGTATACCAAGACCGGTGAGCCTCCTTAAAAATCTTTTCCTTCAATTCTCTATTGTCCGGTACACATAATCAATTTCTAAACCTCAACACTCCATCAGTCCAGAGATTAAAATCAGCTTGAGAATCTCTATTCAGATCACTTACAATATCCACAAAAAATGGATCATTAACTTGTTTCTCCTTTACCTCATTAATTATCTCCGGTTGGATTTGAAGATAAGATAGGAGCATCCTATCACCCTGAGCATAACGTTGGATATCACACTGATTCAGATAATCCAACATTTTCATCTACTTGATTTGCAAAATAGCCACATACCCCGATCGACGACTCAATGCATCTGCAACTATATTTTTCCTCCCTGGCTTATACTGTATTTCACAGTCATAATCTTTCAAGAAATCAAGCTACCTTCTTTGCCTCATATTTAGTTCCTTTTGTAAAAGTAGATACTTCAAGCTTTTGTGATCAGAGTACATGAGAAACTTTTTACCATATAAATAATGTCTCCAAATTTTCAAGGCAAACACCACAGCAGCTAGCTAGATCATGGGTTTGGTAGTTTATTTCATGCACTTTCAGTTGTCTAGAACCATAAGCTATAACTTTACCATATTGCATAAGTACACAACCCAAACCCACCTTAGAGGCGTCATAGTATACCTCAAAACCTCTTGATCCCTCTAGAATGATCAATATTAGGGAGGTAGTAAGGCGATCTTCTAACTCCTGAAAAATCAGATTGCATTCCTCAGCCCATTCAAACTTGACCTCCATTTTTCAGTAGTTGAGTCAGAGGCACAGCAATCTGTGAGAAATTCTCTATAAAACGCCTGTAATAGCCTGCCATTTTTAGAAAGCTCCCGACCTTAGTCATAGAAGTTGGCCTACTCTAGTTTTGTGAGGACCCGAAATCGAAAACGTAATGACTAGATGTGATTAAGGTGATTAATATCGATAAGAGACTATGCATGTAGTAAAAAAAGTGGAGGTTAAAAGTGAAAAATTGAAAAATGACCAAAAATCAGCAAGCACCAGAGTGGCGCTTGCTGGGCGCTCGAGCCAAGGCTCGAGCGGTAAAAACAGAATCGACCCGTGGGCTGGCCGCTCGCCAGCCGCTCGACGGGGCGCTCGAGCGGTAAAAGCAGAACTGACCCCTGGGCTGGCCGCTCGCCAGCCGCTCGATGGGGCGCTCGAGCGGCCGGCGCAGTATATAAGTCGCGTCGCGACTTCTCCTCGCCATTTTTCGCACGGTTTAGGGTTTGGGGGAGAAAAAGAGGGGCACGACCGAAGAGAGAAGGAGGGAGACGAAGC
>JAODPA010027242.1:0-12667 GCA_025585075.1 Nepenthes mirabilis
CCTTTCGATCAAACGCCACGTTGGAGCACGTGTGACAATTGATCCGCACCGTTTGGATCTGACCCACTAGCTTCATTGCCCGAACCTCTTTATCGGATCGGACCTAACTCTCGCACCTGTGTTCGTTGAAAATTTCGCTCTCTTTCGGTCGCTTTATGATCTTTACCTTCCCTTTTCATACGCCAATCTCTCTCTCTCTCTCTCTCTCTCTCTCTCCGTCTTCAGCTGCCCGAAACGCTCGTATCTTCCTCCGACTGAAACCTACCAGCTGCATAATCTCCAACTGTGGCCGCACAATCAATTCCAAGTTCACAGGGGGCCTGTGCAACAATGCTGTGAGTGTACAATAAAACCCTAATTTCGCATTTCGCATTTCCGCACCAAATTTCTTCTCGGAGTAACCGTTCTTCGTTTGGACTTGGGTGCTTGAATGCTCAGAGAGTAGTCCATCCCAGCTGTACTGTTATTTATTCCTCATCTGTGTTGTCGACTCCCTAATTGTGGAATGTAATTGTGATCGAATGGCTTTTGGTATCTTGTTGATTTTTTCTTCAATTGGGTAAATTTCGCATTAGATGCGCTGTTTTCGGAGATATCGCACTTTTGAGGGCTCTTTAGGGAACATGGAGGTGTGACTGCTGTAAATCGTTGATTATTTTGTTTACGTTTGTGGGACTTGGCGTAGTATTGCAGGTTAAAACTACGTAATACCGGAAGCATTGTGCATTTGTCACTCTTATGGCTCAATCAGTTCTTTGTTTATGGTACAGAAAGTTTGATTTAGTTTTACGTGCCGTTGTATATCATCTAGAGATGTATTGAATTTTGCATCTAACCTACATCTTCAGTTCAACAATTTCGAATGTGTCCACAGTGACATTTTCTGGCATGTGTTAGTGTTAAATGTTAGTTTCTATGTTTGCTATTTTAGTTTTAAATGGTGAAGTTTATTCATTTGTACACTTCTTTCTGATAATTTTACTTATTTAATGTCTTTCACATCCAGTATTTGAGTGCTATGGTAAATTTTCATTAATAGATTCTTTCTGTCATTTCCTTTTTTAGCAGAAAAAAATCTCTTTTCAATGACAGGCATTTAACCTTACTCGCATAAGCAATGCTGGATGTCAAGTGGCTTGAAGCAATAATTAGTCTGCACAGTTTTTGTTGAATATGCTTCAACTGTGAGCCTTTGAAATGACCATATGAAGTGAAGCTGCTGCTAATGGACTATGTGGAATGTAGTAGCTGTACCAGAGCCTTTCAGACCTTAGTCTAAGAGACAGAATGTAGTCTGCCAATGTATTAGTGCATGTGTGGGGCTATGAACTCCATCTGCAATGTCAAACACTATCAATGCACTTGTAATTTGTAAAAAGATTAAAGGAAGTCAAAATGATAATTTCAATACATCATGCATTATTGACATTTGTACGTATATGACATGAAGACACTGTCTGCAAACTGCCTTTAGCACATATATCCTAGGTGGAAAAAATCATGCCTATCTCATCGACAAGTGAATCATTACTGTGCATGTTATTAATGATGCAGTATATTCTTGATGAACTGAAAACACTTTCTCCTTGTGGATAAAAATAATGCTATGATACTCACTAAAAAATAAATAAGGAGGGAGTAATGGTAGGGATCCAAGCTGGAGCAGCAACCATCCCTCAGCTACCCTTGATTCCCCTAATTCTATCATCATTCATTACCATTGAATGATTGCCTTCTTTTCTTCATTCTTGCAAGCACATTTTGCAAAGCTTTTTTTCAATCTTTCAACAATTCTTCTTTTGAGACCTTTTAGACAGGCACTTCTCTAATGGAAGCTGTATGGATATCTTCTCTATTGTTATTTAGATTATTCTATTTCAATTCCATTTTTGTGGTACTATAACAAATGTTTATGAAAGCAAATAATATGGTAGTACTAATTCACATTTATTGAGGATGAGTAGCTTAATAGTAAAGGCCACACTATCATGAGTTTGGGACTTGGAAATTGTAGATTTAAATAATGGAATTAGCCTCTGTAATACAAAGATTAGGCTACGAACACACTCCCCAAATAGATTAAGTAAAATCATGGATGAAAATATCGGTATTGGTTATAATCATAAAGTTATCAAGCATACTGGACAATATACATTAGTATTGGATATATATGAATAAAAAATTGAGAATCGTAAGTTAATAGGAAAATATTCACCGATGTATGATCTGTATTGACCAATATATCGGTCATATCAGTTTTTTTAAATATTGGTCGACATATCACAATATATTACTGATACAACAACATACTATGATATTTTTGCGATTTTGAGGAACTTTAGTATTATTGAGGTTTGATACTAATATATATCGACTGATATTTAAAATATTGGTCAATATTTTTATCTATAAATTAAATAGTTTAGTATTTCATAGCTGAAAAAAAATTAGGAAAGTGGTTTAGTATTTCTTGCTTAACAATTAGTTAAGTATAAATGTCATTTTCAACACTAAAGATGTGACTATCTGTTTCCCAATTCTTTATTTTTCTTTGCATTTGGATTAGGTGCGTGATTATAATGTTCTTAGATGTGTTTCACTTTTGGGTAATGAACATTTTTGATGCTATGCACCTTTTTTTGAGTCTAATCTATGTGAGGAAAGCTAAGGTTTGGGCATATGGATTTTACTATAGAAAGGAAGAGGTTAGGGGCTTTCTTTTTCTCTTGTTTAGGAAGATAGATGACATCCAGGCATAGAGAAATTCCTCTAAATATAAAATAAATGCTAGCGGTGAGATCTATGGAATCGATCCCATGCTGGAAAGAAAAGAAGGGTATACCATTTGGTAATCTACATTTTGTGATTGAATCGTTGTTGCTCTATTGTGTCCTAATTCAGTTGTTGAAACATTTTTTGAATACTTTCTGGTGTGTGCTTTTTTTGTTCTAGCTCTCTTGCTCTCTCTATAGCTAGAAAGAAGGCTTTAAGCACATTCCTATTCCCTAGCTATCACTATTGAAGAGGGGTGCTTGATTGATTGGTTCCCTCTTTTTTTTTTTTTAATTTTTTTCCTATTTTGAGTAGTAATGAACTTGACAATGTGTTTGTTTTTGCTTTTTCCTCGTCATTTTTTTCCTTTTTTGTTGTGAACAAAAACACCCATCCTTTTCACTTGCTGAAAATTTGATTATAACTAAACGTTTTGGGACAATTAGAAATNTTTTTCCTTTTTTGTTGTGAACAAAAACACCCATCCTTTTCACTTGCTGAAAATTTGATTATAACTAAACGTTTTGGGACAATTAGAAATTGTGAAGTGTTGCCCTAATTGTTGATTGTGATCAATCATATTCTCATACCAATAAAAACAGGAGATTTTAGTTAGCATGTCACTGCCCTGGAGTCCTAATTTTTTTTATTTTTTTTTAAAATGATGTGTGTCCATGTCAGTGTCGTGTCATATTGGTGTCCATATCCATGTCCGTGCTTAGATCCAAGTTGAGGGTTTAAAAGTTAGTGATGTCTCTGTTCAATTTTCCCTTATTTGTATAGATCAAAGGTGTGCTTTGAACATAATTTTAATGTTGTGGAATCTGTTTTCTGTTTGGAGTTGGAAGATCTTGTCTCTAATGAGAATTGTGAGCAAGAAGAAGATTTGATCTTTGTTCTTGTGTATCAGGTAGTCCTTTTTTCTGACAAAATCTAGCAGCTGAAGCTTTACAAAGTTTATTATCTATGCCTGGCAATGAAGTTGACAACAGGGTCCACAATTTCTTCCAGCAAATTAACTTGTCCCAGAGCCAAAATCATACTCAATCTGTGGATGGGAATTGGACTGTGTTCAATAACAATCTGTGGGCAGGAAACGAGAGGCAAATTGGTGGAGCTTTTAATCGTAAGCATTTTAATGTACAACAATCAGGTAGCGACAATTCAGCGCTCAATTTTTTTTTTTTTTTTTTTTTTTTTGGGTGCTGCATCCAACAAAGCTTCTGATTGCATGTTCAAGTGGCCATAGCTTAGTGATAGTTTGGTACTTTCACCCCTTGATATTAAGAGTATTCCTTGTTGGCAGACAGTGACAGAGGAACAAGCAATCAGTTTTTAGTTGGCCCATATGGGTTGAACCCTACACAATCAAGTTTCAGGTCTGAGTCTGCCAAAAGCCCGTCACAGAATCAACAGTCGAGCTTGAATGGTTTTATGCATGCATCTCAGGTTTCCCGCGCAAGGGAAAAGGAAGCCAACATTTTGGGGATGGAAACGGAATCTGATCAGCATAATCTAATGTTGAGAGGATTGCCTATTCTGGAATCACAGCATACGAGTGGCCCTCAATATAGTAACAGCAGCTCAGTGAAGTTTGCTACTACGGAAGCTCCACTTAATTTTGACTTCCTTGGTTCCCAACAGCAAATGAATAATCAGCAACCAGGGACACTGCATGCTTTGCCAAGGCAGCAATCTGGCATTGGTGATATGCCACTGTTGCAGCAGCAGGTCATGCTGAAGCAAATGCAACAGCTGCAGAAAGGGCAACAATGTCAACAAATAGAAGCAATACAAAGAAATTCAGGGAACCAGATGTCTATCTTTCAGAATCAGGCTGTTGGAAAACATTCAGTGGGCTTCCTTAATGGCACTCCCATGAATGATGGACCCAATTGTACGTGGTCATCACAGGTTATGGAGGGGAACACAAACTGGCTGCAGCATGGAATTTCTGCTGGGGTGCAAGGGTCTCCCAACGGGGCTATGATTACACCTGAGCAGGCACAAGAACTGCGCTTGATGGGATTGATGCCTCAGCAAGCTTCCCAATCTCTCTTTGGGGTTCCTGTGTCCAATACACAGGCTGTGAATTCTTTTCTGCATGCCCATCTAGATCAGCCTGGAATGCATCAGGTACCAGTTCACAGTAGTTCTCTCCCTGGTAATCAACATGCTTTATTTTCAGAGCAGGTTAGCGTACGGGAGGGAACTACAATACCCAGACCTGACTTTGAAAACAAGTGTTCCTTTCAACATGGTTTTGATCATTATTCAAATGAGTTGGTTAATATTGAAAACTTCAATCAACTTCAGCAGAGAAACTCTGCACTGTCAGAATTAGGTGGGAGGCAAGATGTGATTGGTTCCTCGGAATCATTACCTGAAAAAATGGAAAAGCATGTTGCTTCTTCGCAGACTGCAGTTGCCCTAGATCCTACTGAGGAGAAGATACTGTTTGGAAGTGATGACAATATTTGGGAGGCATTTGGTGGGAGCCTTACCACTGGCAATTTATGTTATAATCATTTGGACGGAGCATTTCCCTCTGTCCAAAGTGGCAGTTGGAGTGCTCTCATGCTTTCTGCTGCAGCGGAGTCCTCTACTGATGATATAGGAATGCAGGGAGAGTGGAGTGGCATGGGTGTGCAGAATTCTGGATCGTTGATGGGGAATCAGCAGCCTTCCATGTTCCATGATAGTGGGAAACAACAAGCAGCTTGGGTTGATGGATCTAAGCCTGCCTTAGTGGGCAATAGACCTTTCCATAATGATGCACATTTGAGTTGTAATTATCACACTTCTGGAATTCAACAGTCATTAATAAATCAACCAAGGGAAAGTTTGCAAACCAGATCAAGTCAGCAGTCTTCAGAAGAGGGAAAGAAATGGTCAGATCGAAGTCAGCCACGGACACCTGCTGAAGGGAGCATGGTTCCTGAGAATGCCTATCCTTCTGTTGATTTCAATTCCAGGGGCATTACTGGTTCAGGCAGCAATCAACAGAGTATATCCTTGCATCATAGCCAACCATGTAGCACACCAAGTGCTTTGAATTTCATTGAATCTGTACCACAAAATGTAAGTACAACATCAAAGAGTTGTGATAATTTGCTGAATGGTGATTGCAGCAGGGATCTAAATGTTAACATAGGTTATGTTGGTGCTATGTCGAGGCATGGTTCTGTTCCTAATTCGAATGTTGAAATGGAGTCTCCTAAATTTAACCCTAAGGATGAGCCAACTGTGCGTAATTCAACCAACATCAAGGTTAATCAAGAACCCAGCAAGAAGCCATCAGAGAATCAACGTAATTTTTGGAAAACTGTCAGCTCATCTGTAAAATCTGGGATGGATGATTTGAGGAAGTACCAACTGCAACTGAACAAGGGTCCTGAAGTTTTGGATGTTTCGGTGAATAACACTGACAAGGGAGCTGTTGAAATGCACGAAGCATCGAATGCTGATAAAAGAGAAATTTCTAGTGACAGTCGTGGTTCAAACCTATCTCACCATGATCCATCCGTTAGTCTGAGAGGCAATGTTTTGCGAAATGCCATTGATACACAAAGTTTTCCTGGAGGCAAGCAGAAGTTATCTGGTCAGGGTGGTCGGAAATCCATGTTTCAGTATCATCCAATGGAAGACTTGGATATGGGTGTGGAACCTGACTATGGAACAAAGCATGTTATGCAATCTCAGGCCAAGAACCAGCATCCTCTCTTTATTGGTCTGAGAAGTCATGATGAGCCATCAGTGTTCCTTAATGCAAATATAAATAGCTCCACAGATTCAGAGAAGGTCAGCAAGTTTCTTTTTCTTTCTAACCTCTTCCTTTCCCCGTCTCATTTTGTCTTGTATCTGTATGTGTGTCCATGTTCACAACTCTTTGAGAACAGTGGGAGCATGTTAAATTTCTTCCAGTTACAGGGGTGTGAACCTGATATCCATGGACACACAAAAGTACCATATGGGGTTTCTTCCACTGGAATTCATCCAGGTGACGTAGCTGGTGCATCTGCTTTCCTTGACGGAACCGGTGGTGTTTCTGCATCTGATAAGACAACTCCATCAAGGTGTTTTGTTCTTCTGGCTTTGTTGTCGTTTTTTTCATAGAACTTCTTCTGAATTCTAATGTGATGAATATGGGTGAATGCCGCTTCTTAAGTATGCTAACTGCTTGTTAATTAGTGTTAGTTAATATGATAATATATCAAATATGCTTTCTTGTGTCTTCTGTTCATATGATTGTCATCCTGCTGTATGATTTCTGCATTTTTAGCAGTGAAAAGATGCTTGAGCTTTTGCACAAGGTTGATCAATCCAAGGAGCAAAGCAGCATAGGCCAGTTCAGTTTTAATAGGTCGTCTGGTATGTGTGAACCAGAAAGTTCTGATGGAACTATTGGACTTTGCTCAAAACGGCCATCTGCTTCTGAGTCTTTTGGGTTACAACTAGCACCTCCCTCTGAAGGATTTTTTGCTCCAAATTTCATGGTGGCCTCCCAAACCTCTTCTCAAAATGTTAGTTCCCCCGGTTCAAATAATGTTGCCTCCAATAAAGGACACAAAGCTACATGGTTGGCTTCAGCTGCTTCTGTTCAATGTTTGACATCCTTGCATGAAAGAAATCAAAGAGAATTGGAGAAGAATAAATCTGGTATACCATGGCAAGCTGATTCTGATACTGTACAGGGTGACATGCAGGGAAACTTCCCCATGCATCTTGCACCCGGTTCTGTGTATCTAAGAAGCCTGGTTCAGAATCAACACATGACTGATGCAGGTGGAAAAATGATCAGTGACCAACCTGGGCATATATCTATTGATAAGGTTTCCCATGGAAAACATAATAATGATTCTCAAGATCTAGCTCACTCCACACAGGTGTCAGTCTCCTCTGCATCTGGCAGCATTTTGCATAATAATCTTGCTTCCCATAGGGAAATCTCACAGTTATGTATGAATCAATCTGATGCAAGAGTTTCAATGTATCAGTCGCAGCTGATGGATGTTTCAACAACTTCCCAGCCTTCTCTCATCCATGGCATGTCTCAGAGGTGCAATTTGCCAACAATGGTACCTGGTTTGCTGACTAATATTACAACTCAGCAACCAATGCTAGGTGCTCAATCCCATAATGTTTCAGATCTGTTGAAGTCCCAATTTCAATCAAATTCTTTCAGGGAAGCAAGGTCCTGCACTCATCAGAAGCAAGACAACCAAGATACCGTGAGAAAAGGAAATGTAACTTTTCGCGGTGTTGCAAGTGGAGATGATCAACCAGTGGGAGAAGCAGATCCTGCTCAAAAGACACAAGGAAAAGAATTCTTTGTGATACAACCTTCTGAGGATTCTTTTTCAAAATCTGCTGCTACCCCAAAAGACATTGAAGCATTTGGTCAATCTTTGAAATCAAACAATAATCTAATGCCTGCTACAAACAGCACACAGATGGATCATGCTGATAGCCACTTTAAAAGATCCAGAGGATCTGATAATGATCCAGAGATGGCCGTCAAGAATGGTCAGATGTTATCTGGTGGATTGAACTGTTTGGTGAGAAATGCATCAAGTGGTGCATTGGTTTCATCTGGAGATGCTAAGATGCTGAGCTTTTCTCCAGATCCAAGTGATGATCGGGCTAAAAATACATCTTCTCAATTGTCGCATGGGAATGTAGTTGCCCAAGATATGGTTTATTTTGGAAGTAGTTATTCTCAGAAACTTATTGATAGCAATAGTACAGATGGAGTAGAGAAACCTCCTAGCCCACAGATGGCACCATTCTTGTTTGATCAGCATGAAACCTTAAAAAATGGGCAGTCTTTGGCAATGCATGATGCACGCAGAACTCAATCAGTCACAACGGTGGAGCCGTGGCTCACTACAGCTTCTGCGATAAATGACCAACTTTCATCTCCTCGTTCATTGGCCCTTGGTGTAATAACTCCTGTAGCTTCTGAGAGACCCAAGAAGCGGAGAAGTGTTACAGGCGATCTCTTTCCATGGCGGAAAGAAGTGGAGCTTGGTTGCCAAAGACTATGGACTATGAGGTACTTTTCATCAATAAAACCTTAATAAATGTCTTGTGAAACTGATGAATGTTTGTTATGTTCTAACATTCATCTTCTACAAATAATTGCAATTGCTTTTATCACTTTTGAAAAAACTGGCTCCTTGTATATGTAAAGACTTAGAAGAGCTATTTTTCTTGTAATATGCACTACATTGTGGTCGGCTGATGTGT
Source organism: Nepenthes mirabilis (assembly GCA_025585075.1). NCBI lineage: Eukaryota > Viridiplantae > Streptophyta > Magnoliopsida > Caryophyllales > Nepenthaceae > Nepenthes > Nepenthes mirabilis. Next base: position 9,022 of record JAODPA010027242.1, read on the forward strand.
GCAAAGTTTACTTGTGGCAGCTCTGCAGAAGCAGAATGGGCTGAAGCTTCCAATCGCTTGATTGAGAAGGTATATCGATGACCAAATAAGCTTTACGTCACAGTACTTGGTTATTTCTCTGGAGTTTCTCATAGCCACCTATAGTTCAGAATAGTCTTATTGTTTTAATGACAGGCTGAAGATGAAACTGAGATCAATGAAGATGTTTCGCCAGTGAATAGACCCAAAAGACGGCTTATCCTGACAACACAACTTATGCAGCAAGTGTTGGCCCCTCCTCCAGTGGCAATTCTTTCACTTAATGCGAGTTTGAATTATGAAACTACTGCTTATTTTGTTGCTAGATTAGCATTAGGCGATGCATGTAGCCTAATATGTTGCTCAGAAAGTGACTCACGAATCGACAATGGAAGCCTGTATGAACCATACTTAAAAGTATTGTTGTTTCCTCTTGCTTCCATCTAATATCAACAAATGTTGACTTGTTTCAAAATGGCTTGTTTTAGGCCCGCTGAGAAGCTCCTGACCGCTGGTAGAATTCATGATCGGTACCTTTCAAATGTTGCCCAAGACTCTGTCAGTAGAGCAAGGAATCTGGAAAATGATTTGTCGGGGTATATCTCTTCATGTTTTCTGTTTCTAGTGGTGAACAACGTTTGAAAGTGTCTTATCTCGTTTGTTGGGTGGGGTGGGAAGGCTTCGTTGCTTCTAGTCTGTAGCTGACCTCACGAAAGGGCATAATAACTGATGAAATGCCCTGTTATGGTCTAGTTTTCGTTGAAAAAAGAAGAGGAATATTTTTTTTAAGAAGGGAAGCATGTTGTTATATGGCGTGCTTGATAGATCTTATCATATATGTAAATATCGGTCGACATGTAACGGTATCGAGCTCATGACACCGTGACAATATCACCGTATATTATCGTATTAATGATATATCTGTCAATACTTAAAATATTAGCTAATATACCCCATTTCAGACCAATATATTGACCGATAAGGTCTTATTAGCTTATAATTTTCAGAAATTATTTTTCTTCTGATATATCAAGTAATGATACATAGTATTTGATATCGATATGGTCACAACCAATATTAATATTTTCATCTATGAGCTTATCTGTATTTTCATCTATTTTCCTTATGACATGCCTTTTCTCGTACACGCACGTCTCATGCATGTACTGGAAATGCATTTCCTCGTCTTATTCGATGACATAAAAGTGCAGATGGGATAAGCAAGCGTCATTGTTGGACTTGAGATTGGAATGCCAGGATCTAGAGAGGTTCTGCGTCATAAATCGCTTTGCCAAATTCCATGGCAGGGGCCAAGCTGATGGGTCCAAGACCTCGTCGTCCTCAGGCACAGGTGGAACCGCTCAGAGAATATTTCCCCAGAGATATGTTACTGCACGTCCGGTGCCCAGAAATCTCCCTGATGGGATACAATGTCTTTCACTTTGATCATTAATGAAATGATTTTGCCTCCCAATTTCTGTCTGCAAATCCTTTTATTTTCCTTGCTTCTCAAATGTAGTTTATGAGGTAGATAAAAGCCAGAAATTAAGTAGGATTTATCTTATTATGTATGTATATTTAATAGATGGTAGATTGATTAGGTTAAAGTTTTTAATTTAGTAAAAGTGAACTGTTTACATCAATGTGGAATAATCCTATGGCTTACAATTGTTTCTCTAATTACAAGTTGGTATAATATCTTACGTGAATTTCTTCTAATTTGAAGTGTTATGATGATTGAATCACCTACGGACTGGTGCTCTGACAAGGACTGCAAAGGCATATGGAGTGTAGAGTAGATTTCAGCTCAGAGAAAATTAATTACAAGTCGGCTCAAACAAAGACATGTCTCCTTGTATTAGGAGGGATTTTATTAAAAACAAATACTATTTAGGGGGTCATAGAAGAAATTTTGCAATAATGTGTCACTCTATTTAGCAATAAAGAATGATTCTATGTAGCTCTATGTAGTCTTTCCCATAAGGTTAGATCGTTTTTCAAAATTTGACTCTAAATTCATAGGAATCAATAGAAGTATAATAGGGGGGAAGGCAAATTGCCAAAATTAATGTCTACCTTAGAATGTCGTGTTAGTTGAAGTGTTTTAAGTAATTTATCTAGCCAAAGTATTGACTGGATAAAGTATCAATGTACTAAAGTTGTTCAAAAAATAAACTGATAAGATTAAATTAACTTTATGTTTAGACTATTGAAATATTATACCATTTAATAAAAGATTTATTTTTTAAAATTAATTCATTTTTACTTTCATTTCATAAACTCGTGACACATTTTTGATTTAAGAAACACATCAAAATGCTAATACAAGAAAATATTCTATTGTTTTTTAGAATGTTTCCTTATTGATGTGTACGTCTCGAATTGAGTTATTAACTCACAAGATTAAGCTTGAAGCTCTTGCTTGCCAAAATGATGAAATTAGCTACATCCCTTTGAATTAGTTTTGGCATAAGCAAGGAAATCATGTAGAGGTATGACATTCAACGATTGATTTTGCTTTAAAATTATATTGTCTATCAAGTCTCGTTAATAAATCTCTTTAAATAAAATTTATCAGGTTATTTTTTAATGAGTACACCAAAAATGGGCTGGCCCAAGGAAAGGTCAACGGAAGCCCAGGAAGGCCAGTTAACGTTTCTGACGGCCCACTAAGGGGATATGCCCAGGAACTGAAATGCCCAAGGACGGTCAACGTTGGCATTGACCGTCCCGGCGGCCAACAGGCTCAAAAACGGTCAACTCGGCGTTGACCAGTTTGTTGGGCCTTCAGAGGCTTTGCAACAGTGATGGGCCTGTTCCATTATGGCCCACGGCCCATCAGCTGGTCGCCCGCCGCTCTCCACAAGGGTGGCCGACACACTGACGGTCAACTCAGGCGTTGACCGTCCGCTTCCTACATACTGGGCCCTAAAATAGGCCCTTCTACAGAAATGGGCCTGACTCGCTTCGGGCCCATAGCCCAAATGAAGGCCACCAACGAACGCCTTTCGTAAGGGCAACCAATACGCACGCTCAGTCCAGCCCAAGAGTTCTAGGGCATACACCAACGATGGAGGAAGGCAACGGAAACCTGCAACGCATTTAATGCGGTCGCCGGAGACACGCAAAAGAGGCGGAAAGGCTAGCCACCAGAAGCATGGCTGGCACAACACCAACGCCACCTGCTTCCGTTTGCAGGTGGCCAACCACTCCCCGCAGAGGGAGGAGTCAGGCGTGGCAAACGACGCCCAGCAACGTGTCGATCACGGCAACTGGGCAGCCAGCGTGACCGGCGGTCCACGACAGTGACCGGCGGTCCACGACAGTGACCAGCGGCGCACGACAGTGACCAGCGGCGCAATGGCCCAAGCAGCGACCACCTTGGTGCCCAAGAATCCAACATGGTGAGGCGTATAAGAACCCTCACGCCCCACAGAGAAAGGGGGAGCTTTCTGAGATTTTTCCAAGCATCTAACACTCTTCACTTCTCTTTGAATCAAGAACTAAAAAGGCAAATCGCATTGACCTGCTTCCCCTTTGAGTAAACTCCCAGAATTGCACGAACTCCGGTTCCCAGCAGCCAAGTTCTCAAGCACGATCGAACTTCAAGGCAACGAACGGGTCGTTA
>JAODPA010027253.1:0-12666 GCA_025585075.1 Nepenthes mirabilis
ACTATTGAATCTTAAAATATAATTACAAATATCCATGCATTTTTTTTATATAGTTTTTCACAATTATAATTTTTATAATTTCTCTATGCTAATCAAATACAGCATAATTTTTATAATTACCCAAATGTACACATCTAGTTTAACACAGTAAAATAACGATACCAAATACAACATTACGGTCGGATTGTTGATCAATCTCCAAGCCCTCGGATGACAACATAGCAGCTAATTAATTTCCTATCACCAGTAAACAAAAACCAAATTCTAAGGAAGCTACAGAGAAACTGCAATCGAGAAAATCACAGAAAGATACCTCATGAGCTTATACTGGTGAGAACCACCGCTCTCATTCCATTAAACAAGATCATGATAAGAGATCAGATGCGTTCATCACCTCCTCCTGACCAGATTTGAGCTGCGTGGGGCTTGATCGAGTGAGCTGTCCCCAATGAAATTCACCATGTTAGCTCGGATGAGATCATCAATCCTTCTAGAGTGGTCTGGTGAACCCTTTTCACTTCTTGCTTTATTTTCTTCCTTTATAATGACATTAGAAGTGTCTGATCCTCCATCGAAGCCCATCAAATCCGTCAATGGATCAACGAGAGCTGGTGGCTTTTCACACCCTAGACTACTTAAGCATTTAGAATCTAATAAAGACACATGGTTTGTCAGTACAACAACAGATCTAACTCTATTGAAGCTAAACAGAAGTGATAGATTAGAAGCGATCAGCAGAAGCAGCTTCCTCAGAACTGTGAGCAGTGTCGAGCTAGCAACTCCGCTTTTCAGTTCTAAGAAGAGCATCCGTACTAGTCTCCCCAGCTTCATTAGGAAATGGGTCTGAGTGTCGCTGATATTTGGAAGATTGGAGTTGCCCTGTCTATATAATTTCCCTTAGAGAAACTGTGAGCAATCCAAGGCTATTAATCTAGCATACTTGAGCATGAATGGTACTTACGGATGGGATTATGTATGGGCGAACTGCAAATCCGATAATTGCCCCAACCAAACATGAAATTCCGAGCCCCAACCCCCAAATTACAGCATTACCAACAGCTGAAAATAAAGGGAGAATTCAGATCCATTTTACTATGTCTTCAAGCTGCAGTGCTAAGGCAAAAGGAAGGGGATATAGGCGTATCTAACTATTGTGTTTGGACACCATTAAAAAAAAGGGTAAAGAATTTGGTCAATAGAAATTAAAAGGATGCAAACTTTTTTTTAAAGCAACTTTCATGCAATGAAGTGCAGGAGCAGTAAATGAAAGTTCTCTGCTCCAGGGCTGGAAATCCTGGAACTAGGGCAACAAGAACACAAACTGAGATAACATAAAAAATGGTGAATGATATAAGGAGAATCATAAACATAATACGTATAAATCACTAAGATAAAATACCCAAACACCACGGAGAGGCCAAATATATAAACACATTTAGTAGGGGAATTAAGGTTACCCCTGGGCCACGGCTTGGGTTCAAGGATTCTTGAACACCAGTCATTATGTTCCTAGAAACTCCTCCAACCACAACAATTACCCTTGGCTCATTAGATAGACAACTGAAAATATGGAGAATATGAAATTCTTATAAGTTTCTCAAAAGGCTGAAAGCTATGTGGTTCTAAATCCTCAGCAATAATGTCTCATTATATCAAAAGTTCCAAATATTTACGGTTTATTTTGGATCAAGAAAAGTTTTAAGGAAATAAAAAAAGGAAAAAATAGTTCAATTAAAAAGTGAAATTCCACAAAACTGAATAATCTCACTTGAATTTTTTAATATATTTTTTCCTTGTAATTTTCCAAACATCCAAACACATAATGATACCTTCCTTTTAATTTTTTTTCCACATCTTTTTAGTACCAAACGGACCATTAGGGAACTTTGAATATTTGCAATAGATAAAAATGAAGGCTGCAATCTCCTGCTGTGCCTTGGATGCCCTCAAGGTATCCTCGTCCTGTGAGCACTAGTTTTTGTCATAAATGCACAACAAGACCCAAGCAGCGATTTGAATCTGATGTGATTAGCTATCGTTGCTATTTGGATCAGCTCTGTGTGTAGGAAGTGTGTGATACAACACATGCAAATGTGATAAATTTTTACTGATTGAGCAACTCTCAAAAAGCTTCCTTCTCGGACATGAGCAACAAATCTAGTTGCAAAGGTGCTAGGCCCAGAAGGGGGGAAGTGAAATACCAGATCGAGAGCTGCTCCCACAATCCTCAGGCTTTAGATTGATCTGGCGAACCAGCTTATTTCCATGATCAGATATTAGAAGAGCACACATATCAGGAATATAAGTTAGACCAAAATCCCTAGAGAATGATGCATTCTGTCCTGATCCATCTGAGCGGCCAGGTTTGTCTGAATTGCCTCCTGCAATAGTGGTCACACCTGTAGACATACCATCAATGAGACAGAAGATTAAAGTAGTTTAAATACAAATGCAATAAGTACTTGGCACGTTCCAGCAGTTCAAATACAAATGCAATGGGGGCCACAAGCATATGCCTTTTACTTCTATTTTCAGTAGAGATGAATGCCAGGGAGTAAAGAAAAATCAAATAGACAAAAAGCATCATATGCACCACAGCTGCAGCTTGCAGGACTTAGATTCAGAGAAAATCCATTACAGCAAGTCTTCACTACGATATTTACTTGAATTGTACTGGAGCTTGCAAAAGAATGAAGCACGGAATATATCTAAATCTTTTACATCAACCATGAATTTTCTAATCATTCTAAAATGAAGGCCCCCATCCTTTGTTCCTTTTCGAACATGTGCAATCAACAAATAAAATTCACACGTCTTGCATGGATTCATTATATTCATTTCCTCTCTAGCTCTATCTGGACCGCAGAAATTTGGAAGGGAAAGAAAAATTCGAAGCAAAAGATGATCAACATTTATCTACATCTTGGTATTTCTCTCGCCTTCTTTTGTTCAAATTTCCCCTGGTGCGACTGACTTAAACAAGTGAAAGGATTTTTCATCCAGTAAAACTCTCACCCCTGTTTTTAGACCTTGCAAAGCCCGTGGAATCAGAAAAGCATATACACTCACCAGAGAAAAGAAATACATCAATGGTTCAAAGAGAAACAATAGAGGAAATCTTCCCTTATTGTTGTTACAGTAAAACTTCTCTTATCAAATGTTGTAACAAAGTAATGAGAATAGCCAGGTTTTCCAGGAAAAGAGAGATTGATTTCAACAACTAAAATAGCACTAAAAAATAATAAGAGCTTGCCATGCATTGCACAGCATCAATAAAGTGAACTATATTTCCCAGAATGATTTGCCCAATGATGATAGAGCGCTGCCTACTATTATTATTATTATTATTTTTAATACTGTGAGTTGATCATACAAACTATGACTAGTTGTGAGTGTTGGGATTCCTTGGGAACAAAACACGCACACAGCTAGTGCAATAGAAATAAAACCCAAATCCCCCGCAATAGTCCACTACCAAACACCATGAGAGCACAAAAAACAAATCACGCAATAAATCACACAAGTTACACGGCAATATAACATGGAATTCAACCAAATGCTAAACCTTTTTTCTTCTCTCTCTTTGTGCATTGCTCCTTTTATTGAAAAATAATTTTGGATGCCCCAAAAATTAGAATGGACCCTCTTATATCCCGTGTAGCCACCTAAGTGGGTAGCTTATGGCCATCTAGTGGTCACCATTGGAAAAACCTCTCAATCTTGGTGCTTAAGCGCCCATCTTGCAGCTCCCTCGCAGATACTGATTAGAAATCCTTCTGATCTTGACACTTGAGCTAATAGTTCACACCTATCTTGCGAAACCTTCTGTGACCCGTGTTGTAAAAAAATGGAGATCGAACGGACAAGAAAAAGGTGGCAAATGACAATGCACACACCACAGAAGAATGGAAGAGGAAAATGAGAATAGGAACACAAAGAATTTTTACGTAAAAAATCATTCTCAACTAAGGGGAAAAACCACGGGAAACTTAGTCCTCAAAAAATTTCGCTATATAAGTTTTCGGTTACAAAAACCCTAGGCTACACAATCCCCAAAATGAGAGAGTAGAGACCAAGAGCATAATTTCACTCACAGTTTTTCTCTTCACACTCTCACGCCTTAATCGCTTTCAATATAGCATACATATATATATATATAGTTTGGAAATCACCTTCAAAGGTGTTACGTGCATGTCATAACCTATCATCATGAACAATATAAAGCTGCTCTACAAGTCAATATGCTCTGCAGAGACGGTGCCTACTCTGTAGAGATTGCGCCTACTCTGCAGAGATCGCGCATGCTCTACAAAAGTCAATTTTCTGAGCTAGCGTGCTCAATCGTTTTTAGCTCCCTTACTTTCCCTCAATGTTGTCGGCCTTTATCAGAGACATCAATCATTAACAAGTCCTCGGATCTTAACAGAGACTTCGGTCTTTATCGAAGTCTTCGGGCCATGACAGAAACTTCGGCATTTTATTTGCGCAAAGTCCTCATGCGCTTTCTGCGCCCAACCTAAGCACGTCCTTCCCAAACAGCAATGTTGTGACGATGTTATAGTACGAGGCTGGCAACGAAGCCAACAACACCAACGCCTTATCTTCCTCATCAAATGCTGACATTTGCGTCAAAATTCGGTTAAACTCGTCCAGGTGCTTTTCGAAGCTTTCCCCTTCAGACAACCGAAGGCTGTAGAATTGCTTCTTTACATGAAGCCTTGTTGTAACAGACTTAGACCTGTATCGACTCTCAAGTTTCCCTCAGCCTCCGCTGGATCAGTCAGGTCAATGACCTCCTGAAGAGTGTTGTCCACAAGATACAACTTGATAATGCAGTTAGCAAGATCCCTCTTATATTGTCATTCTTCCTCCGTCATATTCTCCGACTTCTCTACCCTCTTTCAAAGGGCATTCACCGTTCCTTTTCAGGTCAAAATATTTTTCACCTTTTCTTGCCAAATGATAAAATTATTTTGCCAATTAAATTGCTCCACATTAAATGGCAAGTTTTTCGATGACAACGCTATACAACCGAAGGTTTACAACTTCTCTCTGATACCACTTGTTGTAAAGAAATGGAAATTGAACAGGCAAGAACCTAGAAGAGAAGGGTGACAAATGACTACGCACATACCACAGAAGAATGGGAGGAAAAAAAGAGAACAGGAATACAGAGAATTTTTACATGAAAAACCCTTCCCAACTAAAGAAAAAACCACGCAACACATAATCCATAAACAATTTCACTATGTAAATTTTCGGTTACAGAAGTCCTAGGTTATACAAACCCCAAAAGGAGAGAGTAGAGACCAAAAGCACAATTTCACTCACAGTTTTTCTTTTCACACACTCTCACACCTGAATCGCTTTCAATACAACATACATATACTTGTTTGACAAACACCTTCAAATGTGTTGCATGCACGACATAACCTGTCATCATGAACAATGTAAAGCTGCTCTTCAAGTTATCATACTCTACAGAGACGGCACCTACTCTGCAGAGATTGCGTATGCTCTGCGAAAGTTAATCTTCTAAGCTAGCGTGCTCGGTCGTTTTCAGCGCTCTTACTTTCGCCCAGTGTCATCAGCCTTTATCAGTTGCATCGGTCCTTAGCAAGTCCTAGGACCTTAACAAAAACTTTGATCTTTTATTTGCGCAAAATCTTCGTGTGCTTTCTGCGCCCAGGTTCTCGGGCCAAACTGTGCACAAGTCCTCGGGCTATACTGCTTTCTTTTGTGAATGGTCAACCATCCGTTTACCAACTTTTCCTCACAGTCGGTCAACATCTCGTTGACCGGCTTCTGTTGTTTGGTCGTCCCAAGCGAGAGTAACCCTATACGCCAACAAGCCACTCAAGTAAAATTGTTCGCTGAAGTTCACACTGTTCGCTCAAGCTTCACTTGAGCAAACGGGTGGTTGGTATATAAGGTCATTTTTGTGTAGGACGACCAAACAGCAGAAGCCGGTCAACGGGATATTGATCGAATGTGAGGAGAAGCTGGTTAACGGATGGTTAACCATCCACAAAAGAAAGAAGTATAGCCTAAGGACTTGTACACAGTTTGGACAAAGGACTTATGTATAGTATAGCTCGATGACTTGTGCACAATTTAGCCTAAGGACCTGAACGCAAAAAGCGCACAAGAACTTTGCACAGATAAAAGGCCGAAGTCTCTACATGGCCCAAGGACTTCGATAAAGACCAAAATCTCTATTAAGGTCCGAGAACTTGTTAAGGACCGATGTCTCTGATAAAGGCCGACAACATTGGGCGAAAGTAAGGGAGTTGAAAACAACCGAGCACACCAGCTTAGAAAATTGACTTTCGCAGAGCATGCATAATCTCTGCAGAGTAGGCGCAATATCTACAGAGTAGACATCGTCTCTGCAGAGCATAATGACTTGCAGAGTAGCTTTACATTGTTCATGATGACAGGTTATGTCGTGCACGCAATACCTTTGAGGTGGTTGCCAAAAAATATATATATATATGTATGTTGTATTAAAAGCGATTAAGGTGTGAGAGTGTGTGAAGAGAAAAATTGTGAGTGAAATTGTGCTCTTGGTCTCTACTCATTTTAAGGTTTGCATGACCTAGGTTTCTATAATCGAAAACTTACATAGTGAAATTGTTTGTGGACTAAGTGTCCCGTGGTTTTTTTCTTAATTGAAAAGAATTTTTCACGTAAAAATTCTCTGTATTCCTGCTCTTATTTTTTCCTCCCATTCTTCTATGGTGTGTGCATTGTCATTTGTCACCTTTCTCTTCTCAGTTCTTGTCTGTTTAATCTCCATTTTTTTACAACAAGTGGTATCAGAGCGAGATTGTGAACCTTCGGTTGTATGGCATCATCATTGAAGAACTTGTCATTTAGTTTGGAGCGGTTTAATAAGCAAAATAATTTTATCCTTTAGCAAAAAAGTGTGAAAAATATTTTAACCCGATAAGAAACGGTGAAAACCCTTCGAAGGAGGGTAGAGAAGTCGGAGAATATGACGGAGGAAGAATGATAATATAAGAGGGATCTTGTTAACTGTACTATCAAGTTGTGTCTTGTAGACAACACTCTTCAGGAGGTCATTGGCCTGACTGATCCAGCGGAGGTCTGAGAAAAACTTGATAGTTGATACAAATCCAAGTCCCTTACAACAAGGTTTCATGTGAAGAAGCAATTCTACGACCTTCAATTGTTTGAAAGGGAAAGTTTCAAGAAGCACTTGGACGAGTTTAATCGGATTTTGACACAAATGTCAGCACTTGATGAGAAAATCAATGAGGAAGATAAAGGGCCGGTGCTGATGGCTTCTTTACCAGTCTCGTACGACCACATCATCACAACACTGTTGTTCGGGAAAAACACGCTCAGGTTGGATGAGGTCATTACTTCTCTACTCATGGATAAGTCAAAACGGTCACAAGGGACCTTCACTTCTGCATACACCGAGGTACTCATGACAGAGTCACGGGGAAGGAGCAAAGGCCGTGGGCCAAAGCTCGAAAAAAAGGGCCGCAGCAAATCCCGCTCAAGGTTTCAAAACTTTAAGTGCCATTATTGTGGTAAGAATGGCCACATTAAGAAATATTGTTATAAGTAGAAGCATAAAAACGTGAAAAAGGAGTAAGGTGAAAAGGGACGAGGTAAGGAAAATGCCCCGATCTCTATTGTTACAGGAAATGATCTCCTTTTGACTTGTGAAAATGACATTGTAAATTTGGCCGAGTAGGAGACCGACTAGATGGTGGATACTGGTACATCCATCCACGTCACTCCTCGGAGAAGACACTTTACATCTTACACTCCAGGTAACTTTGGAGTGTTGAAGATAGGAAACATGAAGACATCTAGAGTTGTTGGCTATGTGACGTGTCTCTGGTCACCAACAATGGAACTCGACTGTTTTTAAGGGACTTCCGTTTGACACGTTCCTGACGTTTAGATGAATATTATCTCATCAGGAAGACTTAATGATACCAGATTTTGCAATGTCTTTAGCGATGGGGCATATAAACCAACTAGAGGGTTTCTGGTAGTTGCCCGAGGAAAAAAGACATTTGATATTTACGTGTTGCAGGCCTTTGGTGAGGCAGGAGAGGTCAATGTTGCAAGCAGCGTGAAGTCCTCAAAATTGTGGCACCGCCGGCTGGGCCACATGAATGAAAAAAGATTATGTCAACTGGCCAAGAAGGGCCTCATACCAGATATAAAGGAAGACAAGCTGAGGACGTGTCCTCATTGTATGGTAGGGAAGCAGCGCCGAGTCTTATTATGAGAAGACTCGTCCACCAAGAAGAACGAGCAGCTTGATGTGATACATACCGGCGTAGGTGGACCATTCAAGGAGAAATCATTTAGAGGGGCACAGTATTTTATATCGTTCATAGATGATTGTTTGAGAAAACTGTGGGTGTATCCACTCAAATCCAAGGATCAGGCCCTCGGAGTATTTGAGCATTTTCATGCTCTGGTTGAACATGAGACTGGAAGAAAGTTAAAGTGTATCCAGAGTAATAATGGCGATGAGTATTTCAGGACATTTGATGCCTACAGTTGGTCTCATGGCATTCGGTATCAGAAGATGCCACCAAAGGCGCCACAATTGAATGGCGTGGCTGAGCGGATGAACCGCACGTTGTTGGAAAGGGTCAGGTGCCTACTGTCCAAAGCAAAGCTTCCAAGATCTTTTTGGGCTAAAGCTCTGAGGACGGCAGCCTATGTTATCAATAGGTCGCCTAATAAGCCTTTAAATGGTGAAGTCCCAGAGAAGATATGGACTGGAAAGGAACCATCCTATAATCATCTTCGAACATTTGGTTGTAAGGCCTTTGTTCATGTCTCGAAGGATGAGAGTACTAAGCTGGAGCCAAAGACAAAACAGTGCGTCTTTTTGGATTACGGGGAAGATAAACTAGGATTCAGATTCTATGACCCAATTGAAAAGAAGCTTGTACGATCAATGGATGTGGTCTTTATTGAAGGGGGACCATTGAAAATATTGGTAAAGAGAAGAATGTGTTATCTAACACTGGTCGGACGGACAAGATGATTGCTGATATTGTCCAATCGGTATTTCTTTGCAATGAGGGTCCAGGTGTGACCGAGATGAATGGTGAAGAAGAGGCTATGAATGGCGTTACTCTTCAACTGGCCGAGGAAGTTATTGTCTGTCAATCTGCAAGGGATATGCAATTGTCTGTCCGTATGTCATCCAGTGAGTACGTCCTACTCACTGATGGAGGTGAGCCCGAAAACTTTGAAAAGACAATGAAGAATGAGCATAAGGATGAATGGATGGAAGTCATGCAGGAAGAGATCGGTTCACTGCATGAAACTATACATTTGAGTTGGCTGAATTACCAAAGAGGAAGCGAGCCCTGAAAAATAAATGAGTATTTCGTTTGAAGATAGATGAGAGTACCTTGAAACCAAGGTACAAGGTAAGGCTGGTAGTAAAAAGATTGAACTAGTAAAAAGGGATCGATTTTGATGAAATATTTGCCCCAATTGTAAAAATATCCTCAATAAGGGTGGTGCTCTGTTGGACTGCTGCTCTGAACTTGGAGGTAGAGCAGCTTGACATTCGGACGGCATACCTCCGTAGTAACCTTGAGGAAGAAATTTATATGAAGCAACTAGAAGGATTTCAGATAAAGGGAAAGGAACATATCGTTTAAGGAAAAGTCTATACGGATTAAAACAGGCTCCAAAACAGTAGTACAAGAAGTTTGAATATGTCATGGCCGGTCAAGGATATCGAAAGACTACTTCTAACCACTGTGTCTTTGTGCAGAACTTTTCCAAGGACGATTTCATCATTCTCCTCTACATGGACGACATGCTAGTAATTGAGCAAAAAAGCGTTCGGATAAAGGAATTGAAGCAGCAGCTTGGAAAGTCCTTTGCTATGAAAGATTGGGGCCGGCGAAACAGATTCCAGGTATCAGGATATCTTGCAACCGCAAGAACAAGAAATTATGGCTGTCTCAAGAGAGTTACATTGAGAATGTACTTCAACGCTTTAACATGGACAAGTCCAAACCAATAAGCACACTGTTGACAAGTCACTTCAGGTTGAGTAGTGGGCACAGTCTGACCTCGGATGTTGAGAAAGCCAGCATGAGAAGCATATCCTACTCTTCGGCTGTAGGTCGCTTGATGCACGCAGCAGTATGCACGAGGCCGGACATTACACATGCTGTCGACACAATTAGTCGATTCCTGTCGAATCCAGGAATGGAGCACTGGTCTGCAGTAAAATTGATAATGAGATATCTCCGAGGGACTTCTAAATTATGTCTATGCTTCGAAAATGATAAGCCTCACCTGGTTAGATACACAGATACTGATATAGCAGGTGATGTTGACTCTAGAAAATCCACATCGGGATATTTGGTCAAGTTTGCTAGAGGAGCAGTATCCTGGCAATCAAAGTTGCAGAAGTGTGTTGCCCTCTCAACAACTAAGGTAGAATTTATTGCAGTAACTGAGGCCAGCTAAGAAGTGCTGTGGATGAAAAAATTCATCCAAGAACTAGGCTTCAAGTAAGAAAAGTACATGGTGCTTTGCGATAGCCAAGGTGCTATACATCTTTGTAGGAACTCCTCATTCCACTCGAGATCGAAAAATATTGATATTCGATATCATTGGGTAAGAGATGTTATTGATACTGGACTATTGTCGCTTAAAAAAGTTCGAACGGGGGGGAATAGATTAGATATGATGACTAAGGTTCTGCCAAATGGAAGACTTGAAGCCTGTTGCAATATGGCTGATTTATCGAATTTAGTTCCCCCACGGTCATGAGAGAAAGTTTGTTGGCATATAAGGTCACTCCCGTGTGGGACGACTAAACAGTAGAAGCGGGTCAACGGGATGTTGACCGGCTGTGAGGAGAAGCTGATTAACGGATGGTTGACCATCCACAAAAGAAAGCAATATAGCTCGAGGACTTGTGCAGAGTTTGGCCCGAGCACTTGTATATAGTATAGCCCAAGGACTTGTGTACAGTATAGCCAGAGGACTTGTGCACAATATAGCCCGAGGACCTGGGCGCAAAAAGTGCACGAGGACTTTGCGTAGATAAAAGGCCGAAGTCTCTGTCATGGCCCGAGGACTTCGATAAAGATCAAAATCTCTGTTAAGGTCCGAGGACTTGTTAAGGACCGATGTCTATAATAAAGGTCAACAACACTGGACGAAAGCAAGGGAGCTGAAAACGACAGAGCACACCAACTCAGAAGATTGATTTTCGCAGAGCATACACGATCTCTATAGAGTGGGCGCAATCTCTGTAGAGTAGGCGCTTTCTCTGCAGAGCATTATGACTTCCAGAGCATCTTTACATTGTTCATGATGACTGGTTATGTCGTGCACGCAACACCTTTGAAGGTGGTTGCCAAATAAGTATATATATATGTATGCTGTATTAAAAGCGATTAAGGTGTGAGAATATGTGAAGAGAAAAACTGAGTGAAATTGTGCTCTTGGTCTCTATTCTCTCATTCTGGGATTTGTGTAACCTAGGGTTTTTGTAACCAAAAATTTACATGGTGAAATTGTTTATGGACTAAATATTCCGTAGTTTTTTACTTAATTGAGAAAGATTTTTCACATAAAAATTTTCTGTGTTCCTATTCTCATTTTTCCCTCCCATTCTTCTGTGGTGTGTGCATTATCATTTGTCATCCTTCTCTTCTCAGTTCTTGACTGTTCAATCTTCATTTTTTTACAACACGGCTTTCGCATGAACATGCGACACTTAGATACCCCATTAATTGAGTGTGAGATTTACATAAAAAGTGATCCAAAACCCAATAGTAAGAAAGTAGTGCAAATTATAGAACACAATATGCAGTGTCTGTATGATTTCTCAAAATAGCACTGATCAATCAAATGAACTAATCTTAAATTAACATTAACTGCCAATTCTAATCCGCACCTGAGCTACTGATCTTTCGAATGGCAAGATTATTCCTGTCAGCAACGTACACATTCCCTTTGGAATCAACAGCAAAACTTCTAGGCTTGTTGAACGTAGCAGTATCGGACTCACCGTCCGAAAATCCGGCCACTCCACTACCGGAGAACTTAGTCACACTATCTGCATAACAGAACCAAATAATAAATCGCAAAATTATGCCCAGATAATCTGAGATACCCCGTTTGTCTTATTAAAGAGATCTTTTTTCCAAAAAAAAAAAAAAGTCTTATAAATGGGCTGAATTAGGAGTACCTTGGGAAATTGGAAGTGAGAAGGTGAAAAACGCGCTGTTTGATGAATCCAGGAGTAGCAAATCGTGTGAAACTCCCGCTCTTGGCGCGACGGAGTATGGATTGATGTCCAGTTTGTTGCCGTCCAGTACGGTTGTTACTGTATACCCGCCTTCGTATACGTGCTTAGCCAAAACTGCGATGAAAATACAAGAAAAAGAAAGAAATCATTTGAGAATTACGATGATACTTCCATAAACATAGAGTTTTCCCGATGAAGAAAATTACCGTGAAGTAGAAATAGCTTGAAGATGACGAGGACGAGGACGAGGACGAAGGCAGGATGAGAGAAAGGTGGAGCCATGATCACAGTTGTAGTAAATAGTAAGTTAGGGTTCTCACCGTCGAAGTCGAAGGTGGAAGTAGGGGAAAGGGGGCTGCAGGGGGATTTTT
>JAODPA010027264.1:0-12665 GCA_025585075.1 Nepenthes mirabilis
TATGATTTACTTAAAAATATATATATATATATATACTAATACTCAAAAATGGAAATGTTGCTATCTCAAGAACATGCTCAGATCAATCAAGTTTAAGTGGTGGATTGAGCTTATAAGGACACAACAAACTGCCCCGGGTATAGAAATCCCTGCTCGAAGCTCAAATCAACGAATTTCTTACAGTAACTTTTAGTAGAACAGTAGAGCAGCCGCCCAAAATAAGAGCAACCCGGAAACTCCAGTACATGCAATTCTGCCGGCAGCGTTTTTACCTGCAAAATTATTAGCAGTTAGTAACTTTTGATCAAGAATAAGAAGAACTGCAATGAAGTCAAAGAGTTCCTTTTGCCCTTTTTTAATGTGTGCGGGATGTGTGGATACCGACGCAGCATACAGGTACGATATAAAAGAATATGTTGACATGTTATTTTTCTAAGAATGAAGAAACAATATGTCGGGGACATCATGTGTAAACTTCAGTGTCTATATATTGATATGAGAATATAATTGATAAACATTACAATTTTATACTGAATTAGTAATAAAAATGATTTGTCATATTTTTCCATCCCGAAAGATTCACAAGAAATAGTATACAAATTAGCAATGCGACAAATATAAGTGAGAGTGCAATGATAACTTAAAAATGGTTCGCATTTATCTTATTTGTATTATGAACCCTATTTTTTTTTAATTTTATAAAATTACCCAACATGTACAAAGTATATCCAAAATGTGTCAAAGAACATTAAACAGTTAGAAAATAATAAAACAAATAAAATTTGACCCTTATCAGACAACAACACTTTAAATTTGAGTGTGAATGTGCTTCCTTAGGTGGAATGGAGGGTTTTTGTCTGATTGTTAGTGAACTCAGAACTCAGAGAGTTTTAATGCTTATTAACCAGAAAAATTGGTTGTTCCAATTGGCCCTCTTGGAGAAAGATCCCAGATCTCATTTGTAAACCAGAGCACTTAAAGAAGAAAAAAACAGGCCTTCCTACAACACTAAGGTTATTTTATTATGATCTAAAGATCATAGTTTTAAATCACGAAAACTAAGTTTCTATATTATATGAATAAAACTGTGTACATTTAATCATTCCTATATCGCATAAGTGAAATCTCTTACACTAAGTTGGCATAGAACTCAGATAAGAGCATTTTTTTGGGCCATTTTAATAACACTTGGATGGGTAACAATTAAACCTCAAATGGAGATGGCTCCATAATTTTAAATTTAGGCATCGCGATGTCACAACATCAACGTATCATCAAAGAATGCAAAGTTCTCTCAAAATCATGACCATATGTAACTGAATGTTGTGCCCTGTATTTAAATATATGGATGAGTCCTTGAGGAAGTTATCTATTTGTAGGCAGCAAATAACCAATTTTAATAAGGAAATCAAAACATCAGACGAAAACATGGCGGAGGTATGAAATTTCTTCAATTTAGCAATGTTCAGCCAACTATTACCACTCAATTTTCCCAGTTAATTAGGACTTATGCTAATTTAGCAAGAAAATTCTCCATTTTTAAAATTAATTTAATTTTATTAATACATAACAAAATTTACTTGAAAGTGAGGATAAATTATCTCAACTTTAAAATTCCGAAATAGATTTAATGCCTTTGCCAAAAATAAAATCTGGTTTGTTTGTTCGTGTAAACTAAATATTGGGTCTCTAACTTCTGATTCACAATGCAGTAATGATTCAACCAATAAATAAATAAATAAAATCGTCGATGTACAGCTATGTGAACTAAGCAATAACAAGTATTGGTTGATTTCTTTTACATTTTATGGATAATAACAAATGAAATCGACCATAATTAAAGCAATGTTCAATTTCTAATGCCATTTTTCTTCTTCCCCGTCATAATAACTGGGTTAAAGTTCTCTCAGGACTATTAAAATTGAAAATTTAATACCTAAATTACATTATTCTATCAGAAAAGGGAAGAGCACAAATTTTTTATTAAAAAAATTGCTGTTCATAGAAAACGAAAAAAAGGATGAAAAATTGTTACCTTGAGGAGTTGGTGATGTGGAGGAAGATGGAGTTGGAGCTGCGACAATGGAAAACAAAATTCTGTAGTAATTAGCAATCATACAAAGAATGAATGAATAAATATTTAATAATAACAAACAAGGTCTTGCAACCGGAAAACTAAGAAGTTTTCTTAATCAGTCAATCAAATTTCTTCATCAAATTTGGGGAAACGCTCAATTCAATAGTTATTCATGTTGGGGTTTGAAACACGGATTCAGCCGGCCCGGCGCAGTGAAAACCCATACACCCCGTCATCGTTAGCTACCAATTTAGTGGGCACAATGAACAAAAGATGAACAACATTTTTAACGTGGAAAGCCTTCACAAACCGAAGGGAAAAACTATAGGACAAACTCCGAAAACTTCCACCATGTAAAACGGTTACAAAAACCCTGAGATAAAATACAAACAACCCAACCTGACTACACAAGCCCCGGAAGACAAATAATAAGAAAAACAATCACCAAGAGTAAGGAAACTCTCATTCCCTCTTATCTCTCTATTTTTCTCCTCTCCTTTTTCTCACTGTGGTGTTCTCTACTCACAGACATTTTACAAGTGTGGTGAAACGGCGACCTCCGTTTCACTCCTGCATATATGCGGCTTAGCACACAGTACCCCTGGTGATTTCTCGCACACCAACACAGCCCTTGGTGCCTAGCACACTGGCTCTTGGTGATTTCTCATTGATTTGACACCCACCTTCTTCTCAAGAAGCCGCACTTTATAGAGAGAAATCTGGCCCAAGTTCCACAATATGCATGCTCTGCAGGTTGCATGCATCAGAAGCTCTACCATCTGCAAACTGCTTTCTATCACTTTACAGGCAACTTTCGGCGCATGGTCTTCACGTCTACCAACCCTAGAAAGACAACTATCCGTTATGTCAGCTGCCAGCTTTCCGCAATATCCTTGGGCCATTACTTAGCCGGTCAACCTTCCGTTGACCGGATTCCTCTCCCAACGAGTCAACATCCCGTTGACCGGATTCTGCTGCTAGCCGATCAACCTCCCGTTGACTAGTTTTTGCTGCCCGGCCACCAACCAGCCGGCCGTACTCTTGAAGCCCTACCTAGCTGCTCCGACAATTGCCACTCCAAGATTTGTCTTCTCCAACAAACGGTCTCCTCCGAAATTTTCCTTCACCGGCAAACGGTCTTTCTGGACTTTGCTGCAGTCAATATGCAGCACTCCGACATAACACACAAAACCTATATAATTCGATGACGTCCATTTGTTAAGTTACCTATAAGAAAGTGACCAACCCCAATAATTCATCGCTGAAAGTTCTTGCAATTTACTTAACAAAATAAGATAATTCTTGCAATTAAGAGGTTTGTTGACAAAAATTAGACAACACTTGCCGAAAGAGAGGAAATTGGGGCAAGAAAAATCTTGCTATGGCTACTTTGGGTAGTACGATTGAATTTCATTCCGGCAATAATGGCGAAATTAACGATAAAACATCCAAATTATTTCAAAATCAGAGACGATACATTTGACTTCTGACTTTGTCCATTTCAGTAAAAAGTCTGCCAAATTCGGCATCATTTCAAACAGAAAAAAAAAATAATCCGAAAACCAGAATAAACATGAGAGAGAAGCAGGAAAGAATTCCAGATCCAGATCCAGATACGAATTCGCTTACCTGAGGCGCAGATGTTGGTCTGCGAAGTAGTTATGTTACAGTGCAAAGGAAGCAGGAGAGCCTGAGTAAGGTTGATGTGGAACGATTTCAGCAGCGAAGTGTCGTTGTAGATGCTGCAGAGACATTCTTTCTGTTTACTGATTACAGTTGCCAGAGAGGAGCAGCAGGAAGACGGAGGATTTGTATCATTGAGATACTGGGCACAGGGAATTAATTCTGATGCGCATGCTGGTTGGTCACTTTGTGCCTGTGCGGTTGCCGATGACCAAACCATTAGCGCCGCCATCAGCAACGCCGTAGATGCTATTAGTTTGGTTACGCCGCCCATTTTCCGCCTCCGATGATCTCTCTCTCTCTCTCTCTCAGCTTTCCTGCCTCACGTTAGGTGCTGTGCAGTGTATCTGATTCGGCTGCGCAGTCGAGGGATTGAGGTCTCTCTCTTAAATAAATAGAAAAGTTTAATTATATTTTACTCATAATTTAAATAATTTATTTTTAAATATAATGAGGATGTTAGAAATGGATCAACCTAAAAAGGAGTAAATGGCCCAAATTAAACAAAGATCCAGTTGCGCTCCAGACGATCAACAGAGATGTTGACCAGAGAGCGGCAAGTAGGCCGGTTGAAGCCCAGAGTAAACGCAGCCCAAGTCAAAGATAGCCCACGCATACCTCAACGGTTTTCTACCCTAATTTTTCGCACCTCCAAGGAAGGCAATCTTCCATGTAACGGTAACCTCTCAAAATTAGAGTACATCCCGAGAGGAAGACGCGGATATCTTCCTACAATCTGCAAGAAAACCTTAATGGTTACCCAGCGCAGAAGGAAGGACATCCACCTCATTGACTGTTATGGTCAGGAATGGCGCTCACGCCTACGTAGGAAAGACAATAACCCCTTCAGAAGGCGGGTATCCAGCCTCGCTGCACAAGGAAGGCGGCCCAAAACCATAGTTATAAAAAGTTATTGAGACTCACTCATCAGGATATGCTCTCAATCACTCACTAAATACCCTCAAGCATACTCAAACTCTCAGAAGCCCTCTAAAACTATCGAACATCTCAACACACACTCTCTCTCTATACTACTAGTTCCTTACGAACTCAATACTTAGAAAAATTGCTCTCCACGAGCAACTAAAGCCACTCTCTCTACGAGTGTACTTTCCACCAGCATCTATAAAATACACTCATAACATTCATTTCTGCATCCTTTGCATCCACTTTCTATTTTTCGAAAGCCGCTTACTAACTTGAGCGTTGGAGTATTTTTGGTAGGATTAAATCTCGCCGTCACCTGACCTCTTATTTGAAATTGTGGTGTGCAGGACCCGTAGCTCAGAGAACAGTAACCGAAATTTGACGGACAGCTTGAGTCAAATTTGTTTGAAACTTGGATTTTAAATGCATTATTGGCGCCGTTTGTAGAAAGCGCTAATCAAAAGCCGATCAACTTTATCCTTATAACAAGTGTCATCAAGGAAAATGATGAACATCAGGGATCAAGTTAGCGCTTTCACTAGAGATGCAGCTTCCCCCGACCATGACCACTCTTCTGGCAATTTGGTTAGAGGGCCTCCTGCACCATTTTTTCTCAACCTAACAGAGCAAATAAACAATATGTCTAAAATACTCCAAATGCTCTGCACCCGCCAGGGCAAGAAAAAGTAGAAGGCTCTGTCCTCCTCGACTCCCATTCTAGCCTCCAGGCGAGGAGGCTAGAGGAAGAAGAAGCCGACCAAGAAGGCTTCAAGGTTGGGCAACTCTTGTACTCCGGAGGCCTCCAACGACCAAAGCCGTCTAAGGCTTGAAGGGCACTTGGGCAACGGGACTCCGGATGAGAACCCCAAGAGAAGAAACCCCCAATATTTTCAGGATGAGCCATGGCCTCAGGCTTAGGAGGAAGCCTCCCAGATCGTCAGATCCACCAATGATAGCAGCCGGCCGGCTATACACCGCATAGCAGAAAGAACGGAGTTGAGGAACTACCTTAACTCTAAAAGATCAGGAAACTCCTCCCAAGTAGAGGAAAATGTGGAGAAGATCTAAAACCGTGTGTTTAAAGATGACGAGCACGCGATCGATTTAGAGATATCTCCCTTCACTACGAAGATCCTAAACCAACCACTACTGACCAAGTTCAAGATGCCAACACTCAATTCTTTGAGGTGCTCCGGGCACACCAGATGAGGTTGAATCAGATCAAGTGTGTCTTCAGAGTGTCCTCAGAAAAATTCTTAGATTTTATCGTCTCTCAGCGAGGGATCGAAACGAACCCAAAGAAGATAAATGCTCTCATGAACATGTCTCTGCCACAGAGCGTCAAGGATGTTCAGCGGCTAACCGATAGACTGGCAACACTGTCCCGCTTCTTGGAAAAGTTGGGCGACAAGTACCAGCCTTTCTTCAAGATTCTAAGGGGGACGAAAGCGAACGGCTTCCAATGGACTGCAAAATGCCAGGCCGCCTTTGATGAGTTAAAGTAGTACCTGGCCAGTTCATTGTTACTTACATCACCAAGAGATGGAGAAGAGCTATATCTCTACTTGGCAGTATCAGAAGTGGCTCTCAACTCCGTTCTGATATGCCAAGACTTAGACGTGCAACGGCCGGTCTGCTATGTAAGCAAGACGTTGACCGGCGTAGAGACACGCTACCCGCACGCTGAGAAGCTAGCTCTTGCATTTGTCTTCTCCGCCTGGAAGTTGAGACCTAATTTCCAGGCTCACTGTGTGGTCATCTTGACTGACCAACCATTGAAGAGCATCCTTCAGAAACTTGATGTTTTCGGACGGTTGGTCAAGTGGGCCATCGAGTTGAGAGAATTTGACAACAAATTTTGGCCCAGGCCAACCATCAATGGGCAAGCTCTAGCCAACTTCATCGTCGAGATCACGACTCTATTGTCGAGATCACGACTCTAATCGTCGATGAGTATCACGTTGAGGGCACAGACCACTACCTGGAATAACTAAAGTGGATCCTCAATGTGGATGGTTCATCAACCAACTCAGGCAGCAGTGTCGGAGTAGTCCTAAGGACTCTAGATGGGTTTGAGGTGAATACGAAGCCCTATTTGTCGGACTGTGACTAGCCAAAGAGTGCTCAACTAAACGACTGACGGTTTATAACGACTCAGAACTAGTCGTTAACCAGATCGATGAAAATTTTGAAGCGTGCAACCCTCTCCTGGCTAGATATCTGGTTAAGGCAAAGGACGTGATCTAGAGATTTGACAAGTTGAACCTGGTCCACCTCCCCAGAATTGAGAACTGGTAGGCCGGCTAACTCGCTAGAGTAGCGACGGCCGAAAATCCAGAACAATACTCGAGGGATATGAGGGAAGTTTTGAATGCCCCTAATATAGAGGAACAGGAAGTAATGCAAGTCTCCAACGTGAAAAACTGGATGACATCGTACTGAAAGTATCTGGCAGACAAAACACCGTCGGAGAACCCAAATAAAGCTAAACAGATAAAAAAGACAGCCGGTTGGTACACCATAGTTGACGGAAGGCTGTACCGCCAAGGATACTCGACTCTATACCTCCGATGTCTCACCCCTGAGGAGGCCAACTACGCCTTAAGCGAAGGCCACCTCAGGGTCTATGGATCACACATTAACGACAAGAACCTAGCGTTCAAAGTCATACGCTAGGGATGTTACTGGCCAACAATGAGGAAGGACGCCTTGGAGTTCGTAAAGAGGTGCAAAAATTGCCATCTCCATGGCAGTCTTTACCACCAGCCACCCGTGGAGCTGAGATCTCTCCAAGCTCTTTGGCCTTTCGCTCAATAGGGTTTCGATATTCTTAGCCCATTTTCCATCGCGACCAAGTAAAGGAAGTTCATAATCACGGACATAGACTACTTCACCAAATGGGTTGAAATTATATTGCTGGCCAAGATCACAGAGCACAACACTCTGAAATTCGTCCGCTAGAGTATAGTGAGTAGATTTAGTATTCCCGAGGTTATCGTGATTGACAACCAAATCTAATTTTTAGAAAAATAGTTCACCAAATATTGCACCAGTTTGGAAATCAAATTGGTCCACACTTCAGTATCATACTCCCAAGCGAATGGACAGGTGGAAGTCACTAATCGTACACTACGCCACGGTCTAAAGACCAAGCTGGAGGATACAGGGGGCTCTTATGTTGGCGAACTGCCCTCCGTGCTATGGTCATACCAGACGACTCCTAATAAACCAACTCGCGAGACACCCTTCATCTTCTACTATAAGGCTGAGGCTGTAATATCGGTGGAGATTAGACTTCCAAACCTCAGGGTCGAAGCATTTGATCTACTTAGCAACTCTCAAAAGATTAGAGAGCACCTAGATCTGTTGGAGGAAGCCTGCGACACAATTAGGATGCGCATAGTTGCCTACCAATAATGAACCGCTCGCTATTATAATAAGAAAGTAAAAGCGTGACAATTTAAAATTGGAGACCTGATTTTGCGAAGCATAGAAGCGATAGGCAAGACAGCCAACCGGAACAAACATTTCCCGAATTGGGAAGGCCCATTCCTAATCTTAGCCGTCCTGCGAAATGGAGTATACAAGCTCCAGACCCAAAATGGCAAGCTGGTTTCACGAACGTGGAACGCGGTCCACTTGAAGCGCTACTACCAGTGAAGAGCCAAGTAGGTTATCTGTGTGATGTATGCTTGTAATATTCGTTGTAAGTAACAAAAATAATTCTTTTTCATGTACATTGTCCCATATTTCTCTTCCATTTCTTTTTTGTTTTACTATATGAATGCTTACTTGCAAATTGAACAAAATAAACGACCTAAACTGCCCTAAGTCGGGCGAGTTTTCAGTCGCTTGTAATTAAATCTTGGTCATCCAAGCGGCCCGTAAGCAGTCGAATTAAACCTTAGTCATCCAAGTGGACCATTTGCGGTCTAAAATCAAACCTTAGGGGGCTTACACGGCACGCATGATGACCTCCTCCAGTGGAAGGTAGCGTAATCAATCTACGACGGTCAATAAATCGGGGACAAAGTTTGAAAGAGTAAAGACCCCCAAAGCTAGTCACCCAGAGTCCTAACCTGGGTAGCGCCACACGTTATGAGGGCACAAATCACTAAAGCATATCGTGTATAAAAGTGATTCCTTGAGGACCAAGGGTCCATTATTAAGCAACAAGACCATGGCGGTCAACGCTCCAAGTTGACTTGCCTAGAGGCCATTCGATAAGTTAGCCAACCGGCATAAAAATCAAGCAAGAAACAAACAATGGAAGGAAAAGCAAGGCAACACAAAATCTAAAATGCTGCAAAAATATTTTTCTCATTAATATGCTCAAATGTACAAGAGGAGTCTAAAACCCGAAATATAAGAGTACAGCTAAGGAGCAGAGCCCCCAAGAGGGTGCAGGAGAGGCCCTTGGTCGCCCCGAGCATACTCAACAAGGTCCCCAACTAGTTGTACACCATGGTTCGAAGGATCAAGGACACCGGTTGAAAAGTTAGGATCCACGATCTTGGCAATGTAGCAACAAATGCAGACGTCTTCCCAGAGCCTGGCCCACAACGCCCGAGTGACCTCTTGAGGACGCAAACGGGTAGATAGCTCGTTCTCTAACGTGATGATTTTCACCTTGAGCTTCGCCATAAGCCTCTACGCCTAGGGAGCTCTCTCCTCATGCCCCACTGATTGCGCCCTAAGCTCCAACAGCTCCCGCTCGAGTGCAGCCTTCTCCTCCTGATGCTGCTGAACTTGGGCGCTCAATTGGTCCATCTCCTCCTCCATCTCGAGGATCTCCTCGTCACAATCTCTGATTACAGCGTCCCTCTGGCACAATCCGTTGCACACTGCCAGCAAAATCTTATCCTCCTACAAAAGGTCAAAGAGGTTAGGCAACAACAACAGAGGAAGAAAAAAATGAGAGTTTTGAGAAGTTACCTCAATGACCCTTCATTGCCTCCTTCTTGGCCGGCTTTGTAACTCGGGACCTACTGAAGAGGGACCTAGAGTGGCCTCCTCCTGAGACCGCTTCCCAGTGGCTTCAACGGCGAGCTCCTGCGGCAAGATGTCCAGGAGACTTAGAGCAGCGACCTCCGATGCAGGCTCTGCAAAGATGTCAACCACCTCAATAAATGCTCCGACAACTGACTCTCCCAGCTCAGTAGACAGTTCTGTAGCTAGCTCCTTTATCCCGACGACTTCAAGTAGCGACTCCATTAGCGTAGTACGCGTCGTCAAATTTCCCGGCAACGACAACTCAACGATGGCGGCTCTTGTGACAACTCGCACAATGGCCCCAGAGTCCTCCACAGAAGCCTCAACCCTGGAGCGCTCTCTAGTCCAGCAAGCTGCCCGACCATCTAATAGTCCGGCTCTGTGAAAAATGAAGAAGTAGGCTCCGCGGGAGCAGCCTCTTTTTCCGTAGACTGCTAGGAGCTTGAGCGACCACAAGAGAGCCAACCTCGTCAATAGTAAGAGCCCCAGCTTTTCTCTTGCGCTACTACAGCGTCGGTGGAGGTTTGACCTTCTGAATGGATGAAGGAGGACCCCAACAAGCTCTCCTAGCCTCCTGCCTCAAGACCAAGTGATCTCTCCTGAACTCAAAGAGATGCTCGTTCACAAGCTGCAGTATGGGCTCCATGGCCTTCACCTCATCCTTCGATGGCTTTCCAGTAAGGTCACCAGTAACCTTACCCCAATCCCGGGACAATGACCAACTATTAACGATGTGAACGAAGAAAAAATGATCCTTCTAATTCTTGAGGGAGTCGTAAATAGCGCTGCTGATGCACAGCTCCGGAGGAGACAAGGAAATCCAATCCCCACTCTGGGTGAATTGAAACATCACCCCGATAGCCTCCACTGTCAGCATCCATAAATGATGGTGGAGAAAAATACACAACGAGTAAAGATATCACACGGCATTTGCGTAAAGTCGTGTGATAGGAACGTCAAACACCGTAAAAATACAGAGTAACTCCTCTGGTACAGGGAGGCGTAACCTACTCCTCAGATGAGCCTCGTGCACGATAATGTAGCCATTAGGGGGAGAGCAGGCTCTGTCCTGCTATATGGGCATCGAGAATACAATCTGTCGCAAAATGTTGAATTCAACGTACAATTTCCTCACTTCACCAGTGGAGATAACAGAGGCAATTTTTATAACAGAGGGAGCCATGAAATCAGAAGTAAGAGGAAGGAAAGACTTAGAATTTTTGAGAAGGAAGTAAATTTTGAATCGATGGACGATTTTTATAAGGATCACAACCGTTAGAGTAAGGCAGCGTATCGAAATGGCGCGCTCATCATGACGAACACATGCTGTTTCTGGAAAGGGCGCAATCAAATCAGATCTTCTGAAGAATTATTTACCGGGATCGTGAATTCACTGCACGACAACACATGGCAGAGTACTAAAACGATTCTGCCAACTTTTCGATTACCTGTTCGGTGTCATAATGAAACAACGTGTTCATTCAATCCACACCAGTCCTCCGAATTCTGATATCTGATATGACTGTCAACGAATCCAGTCAACGTCTTCTTTAGCAAGTTTCTCCAGATCATGGCATGGTAGTCAACAAATCCGGTCAACACTCTCCTTTCGGCCCAGTTCTCCGAATTTGGGCATGATGGTCAACGAATCCGGTTAACTCTTTCTTCAGCATGGTTCTCCGGATCATGTCGTGGCATCAACAAATCCGATCAACACTCTCCCTCCGGGCCAATTCTCTGGATTCAGACGTAACAGTCAACAATTTCGGTCAACGATATCTCTCCTGCTCAGCCCTTCGAATTCTGACTATACGGTTAACGAATCTAGTCAACTTTTCCTCCACTGCACAGTTCTCCGGATTCCAACACAACGGTCAATGAATCCGATCAACGCTCTTCCATCTTCGTTCCCCAAATTCAAGCACCCTGGTCGGCAAATCTGGTCAACAACCTCTCTCGCTCTATTCGTTAAAGTCCAAACGAAGCGGACTATGAGCCCGAAGATGAGGAAAAAGGAATCACACCGACAACAACGGGCAGAAAAAATTGGGACAACGTAGCCCAAACACGTCCCGTTGTGAACATGCCAAACGCCAGAAGCCCAGGCTACTAGTATGGAAGGCTAGTGATGGAGACGCCAGAAATGGGCTGGCTCAAAAAGAAGTAAGTGGCCCAAATTAAGCAAAGGCCCAACCGTGCTCCAGACGGTCAACGGAGATGTTGATCGAAGAGCAGAAAGTAGGCTGGCTGAAGCCCAAAATAAATGCAGCCCAAGTTAAAGATGGCCCACGCATGCCTCTACGGTCTCCTGTCCTGATTTTCTGCACCTTCAAAAAAGACAATCTTTCACGTAACGGTAACCTCCCAGAATCAGAGCATATCATGGGAGGAAGGCGCGAATATCTTCCTACAATCTGTAAAAAAACCCTAATGGTTACCAAGCATAGAAATAAGGAGATCCGCCTCCTTGATCGTTACGGTCAAGAATGGCGCTCACGCCTACGTAGGAAAGACAACAATTGTTTTAGAAGGCGGGCATCCAACCTCGCTATACAAGAAATTTTGCCCTATAGCCATGGAGACTCACTCATTAGGACACGCTCTCAATCGCCCACTAAATGTCCTCAAGTATACTCAAACTCTCAGAAACTCTCTAAAACTATTGAGCATCCCAACGCTTTCTTTCTCTACTACTAGTTCCTTACGAACTCAATACTTAGAGAAATTGCTCTCCTCGAGCAACGAAGTCGCTCTATCTACGATTGCACTTCCCACGAGCATCCATAAAATATACTTCTAGCATTCATTTCTGCATCCTTTGCATCCACCTTCTATTCTTCAAAGGCGGCTTATTAATTTGAACGTCGGAGTATTTTCAGTGAGATCAAATATCACCGTCACCTGACCTCTTGTTTGAAATTATGGTGTGCAGGACTCGTAACTCAGAGAATGGAGACTGAAATCCGACAGACAATTTCATCCGAAT
>JAODPA010027275.1:0-12663 GCA_025585075.1 Nepenthes mirabilis
CCTATTGCTTCCCTCTCGCCCCTCTTTCCCCCTCTCCTTCAATCTTGTCCTCGCCGTTCCTCACCCCCTCTGCTCCCTCCATTGTCGCTTCTGGTCCCCCCTGCTGGTTGCTGGGCGTTCTGAGATTGGTAGGTCTGCCTCTGCATCTTGCCCCTCTGTTTCCGTAGAGGGTTCTCTCCCGGCTGAGTCCATCCCCCCCTCTGTTGTCTCTATCTCGCCTGCCGCCCCTAGGTCGTAGCTGAGTCAGCCTCCTCTGGCTGTTCCCTCGAAGTCGGCTGCTCCGTCCTCGCCATCGTGGGATGCCATCGTCAGCAAGGATTCCATGGATGCAGGTACTCCTCTTCAATACTTCCCACCCTCAACCCCTTTGGGTTCTGATGTGGAGCTCTTCCCCCTGCTGAGGTTATTCGACAGGGTGAAGCCGCTTGGAATGATTCACTTGTGGGCTATTTCTATGAAGCCCTCCTAAATTTCTTTGTTGTCAACCATATTGCCAGAAAGATTTGGGCTAAGTTCAGGATCTCCCACGTTGCCGAAATGGAACACGGTTTCTTCCTATTTCGGTTCATCCGTGATGCCCTAATGCAGGAATGTCAGCATCATGGCCCCTAGACCTTTGCAGGGCGACCCTTCTTCCTCAAGAAATGGTCCCCGAATCAGGTTCTCTCCAAGGAGGACCATAAATCGTTCGCTATCAGGATTCATCTGAAAGGGGTTCCGGTTTAGTACTGGACTCCCTTAGGGCTCAGCTGGATTGCCAGTGCCATTGGAAAGCCCCTCCAATTGGATTCTGCTACTGCCAAGAGGGATCGCTTACGGGTTGCTCGTATTTGTGTAGAAATCTCAGCCACATCCCCTCTGCCTGATAGTATTAGAGTCAACCTTGGCGATAAACTAGATGCTTCCCACGATGTGGACGTGGCAGTGGAATACCCTTGGAAGCCTGGCCAGGGTGATCCAGTCATTAATCCTAACCGCTCCAAGCTTCTCCGTAAATCACCCCTTAAGCCCAAATCATCTGGTCGACGTTCACCTTCTGATCCAGCTGGCAATACCCTAGATGGAAAAGGCCTTAGGAATATTCGTGGCTCCGTTATGGACAGTGTGAAGACTTTTGGCTCTGTGCCAACCTCAAACCCCTTTGCTGCGTTGCAAAGTTCTGAGGATACCAGCCATCTGGCTTGCATAGCTGTGGTTTTGGATAAAGATGGCTTTAATCACGTTGAGGCCGATCCGGTTTCCTGACCGGTTTTAGTGGAGGCCTCGCTGGTTACTCAGGCCCCGCTAATGAAGTTGGGGTGTCGCTTTCAGAATCCCCTCTGGGGATTAGATGCCAAGACCATGCTGGCAATAGTGGCACCCAGGAACTGCCTTCTTGTGTATTGCCTGCCGATATTCTGATGAAAATAGACCCCTCCTATACAGCTCCGTCCGATAGCTTATGTTCCCTGATTCTGCAGGAGGCTGGGGTCTCCAAAGTGTCTATCCCCCTGCAGCCTGGCTGTCCACCCCTGGTCCCTGTAGAGCAGGCAGGAGAAAATTTTCAGCCTAAGTCGATTCTGAAAAAACCCAAAGGGGCCTAAAAGAAGATATTCCCCTTCTTCCAAGCCCCATGGTTAGTGTAACTTGTTGGAATGTTCGGGGGCTAAATGGGGCTTCCAAAATCCATGATGTCAAGCAATTTATCTTGTCATCAAAATGTTCCATTGTTGGTCTTGTAAAAACGCGGGTTAGAGAAAATAAGGTTGTCGATAAATCCAATTTGCTTACGCCTTCTTGGTTCTGGGAGTGGAATTACTCCGACACCCCTTCTGGTCGTATTTGGATTGGTTGGGATGCCAATAGTGTTGATTTGATCGTTTTGACAAAAACTACTCAAATCATCCACTGCAAAACTCTTAACAAAACCAATAACCACTCTTGTTTCATATCTTTCATTTATGCATCTAACTTGGAGATTGACAGGAGATCCCTCTGGGATGAGCTGCACGCCATCCACTGCCTTATCTTCAACAAGCCCTGGGCTGCATTGGGGGATTTTAATGCTATTAGAGCTCTTTCTGAAAATCTGGGGGGCTGCTGGCATGCAAGCAGTGCTAGAGCTCTTGATTGCTACCTCACTGATTGTGAACTGCATGATCTGAGCTATGACGGCACCTTCTTCACTTAGAATGATGGAAGAGATCCTGGATTCCGTGTCTTCCATAAGCTGGATCGAGTGGTGGTTAATGGTCCTTGGCTTTCGGATATCCCCTCCATAGCCTCCTTCCCCCCGGCTAGGCTTTTGGATCACTCTCCATGTATTCTTTCCCCATGTATTTGGAGGTCCCCAAAAGCCGGAAGTTTCTGCTTCAATAACTTCCTTACGCTTCATCCCCAATTTATTCCCACTATTCGTCAATGTTGGGAAGCTGTAACCGGGGAGTTCCCATGTTTCGAATTGTTTCTAAACTTCGTCTCCTCAAGGACAAGTTGAAGGACTTAAATCAAAATTTGGGTAATGTTCATGAAGAGGTCGCCCATGCACGGACAAACCTTGAGGACTTCCAAAGGAACGATCCTCTTTCTGGCTCTCAGCTTGTGGTTAATGAAGAAGAAAAGTTAAAAGCTGAATATCGCAGAGCCTTGCGAGTAGAGCCTGACTTCCTCCAGCAAAAGGCGAAGGTTAGATGGCTCAAGGATGGTGATCAATGCTCAAAAATCTTCTTTCGTTCCATTGCTAGTAATTATAACAAAAAATAGGATCCTCTCCCTGTCCAAAGAGGATGGTTCTCCCCAGAAGAGAACCAGATTTGTGTTAGGGATGGAAGTCTTGAATGGCATACTGGATAGAATGGCTAGGACTAACCCAGATTTTAAGTTCCACTGGAAATGTGATAGTTCATATATTGTGATGCT
Organism: Nepenthes mirabilis; assembly: GCA_025585075.1. Taxonomy (NCBI): domain Eukaryota; kingdom Viridiplantae; phylum Streptophyta; class Magnoliopsida; order Caryophyllales; family Nepenthaceae; genus Nepenthes; species Nepenthes mirabilis. The sequence goes on from JAODPA010027275.1 coordinate 2,899, forward strand.
AGGCTTTGCTGATGATCTTCTACTTTTCTCCAAAGCGGATTGCAAATCCATTCAGGCTATTCAAGAGAGTCTCAATATTTTCAGTTGCCTGTCCGGCCTCACTCCCAACCCGGATAAGAGTGAGATTTTTTGCTGTTCTGCTGGTGAGGATACCATTCAGGGTATCCTTGACACTCTCGGGTTCAAGAGAGGCACTCTCCCTGTCAGATATCTCGGAGTCCCCCTTATCACCACGAAACTTACTAGCTCCAACTGTAAGCCTCTCCTTGATCGTATTCACCTTAGGATTTCATCTTGGAAGAACTGCTGGCTCTCTCTTGCTGGTAGGTTGCAGCTTATTTCTTCCATTCTCTTGACTATCCATAACTATTGGGCTTCCATATTCATCCTTTCCAAATCCATCTTGAACTGCATAGATAAGTTCCTACGCTCCTTTCTGTGGCATGGCTCCTTAGAAGGTAGGTACTCTGCTAAAGTTGCCTGGAAGGACGTGTGCTCCCCGAAAGGGGAAGACGGCCTAAGTTTTAAAAATCTGATTGCATCTAACAAAGCTCTTCTGTGCCGTCACTTCTGGAGGATTATCTCCAAAGATCTAGACTCCATTTGGGTTTCTTGGTGTTACCTCCACCGTGTCAAAGATCGATGTATTTGGACTATCAAAGTTCTAGACTCAGCCCATTGGAGCTAGAAAAAGCTGATGAAACTCCGGTATGCTCTCCGCCCCAAGATCCATTACCGTATTAGTGATGGAGCGGATACTTTCCTCTGGCTTGACCATTGGCACCCGCTGGCCCTCTCTGTGATCGGTTCGACGAAAGGATCAGGTGTATCACCGGGTTGCCCCTTGATGCAAAAGTTAAGGATATCATCACTAATGGAGTCTGGAGATGGCCAAACCCGTTTGATATGAAGGTTACGAGTATCACGGACCGTATGCCCCCTACCTCCCTGATCTTTCCCGTAGTGATGTGGCCCTTCGGACTGCTGATAGCTCTAGGATTTTCACTACCAAATCCGCTTATGAGATTTTTCATGAACCTAAAGACGCGGTAGAGTGGTCTGGCCTTGTCTGGGGCCCCATGTTCATTCCGGCTCATGCCTTTATCCTTTAGTTGGCTATTCGTCGCAGGATCAACACTCTGGATTGGGTTAGTCATTTCCTTCACATCTCTACGACTTCTATTCTATGCTCTAATGACAGGGAAAGCCATAACCATCTTTTCTTTGACTGCCTTTTCGCCTCGACCGTCTGGCGCCTCATGCGCCTTAAGGCTGGCCTTTTCTGGCCTCATCTAGACTAGCACTCTAATATCTTGTGGGCTGCTAATCGTTGGAAGGGTAAAAGCCTCAAAGCCCGCTCTTTCCGCCTCACCCTCGCGGCCTCACTCTACTACATCTGGAGGGAAAGAAACCAACGTATCTTTAAGGATTCCGCACGAAACGAAACCCAATTGGCCTACCAGATCACAGCTGCTGTGCGGGGAAAGCTAGAGTTTTCCCATGTTGTGGATGCCTGAAGAGACAGATCGGTTTTGATTAGATGGAGCATCCCCCTTGCTATCCTGATCTCAGACTCCGAGCCCTGACAGATGTATGGTGACCTTGCGTTCGTGACTCAAAAAAAAAGTCATCATGGAGGCCGGAGTGCTTTTTGTTCACCATAAGGCCGGAGTGACCATGCGTATGATGAATCCGGAGTCCCTTATGTTCACTAAAAGGCCGGAGTGGCATGAGTTCGTTGAGGCTGGCTTGCCTTTTGAACACTTAATAGCCAGAGTGCCATGTGTGTGATGAGGCCAGAGTAAAATTGTGAGTGCATGGTCTGTGGCCAGAGTGGCCTTGGCCTTTCAAAAAAAAAAATTTTGTTTTTGAGGGTGCCTATTTGGCCAGTTCCCTATTTTGGTTCCTTCCTGTAGGGGAGCCTTGTTGGCCGGTTTCTTGTTTCGGCTCCTTACCCCTTGGGCTCTCCTGACGTGGTTTACAAAAAAAAAAAAATGACATCATGGAGGTCGGAGTGCTTTATGTTCGCTAAAAGGCTGGAGTGGCCTTGCATATGATGAGGCCAGAGTGCTTTATGTTTGCTAAAAGGCCGAAGTGGCCATGGGTATGATGAATTCGGAGTCCCTTACGTTTTCTAAAAGGCCGGAGTGGCATGAGTTCGCTGAGACCGAATTGCCTTTTGAACACTTAATGGCCGGAATAGCCATGTGTGTGATGAGGCCGGAATAAAATTTGTGAGTGCAAGGTTCTGAGGCGGAGTGGCCTTGTCGGAGTGAGTGCAAGGTGGAAAGGACTGGAGTGCCCTTAGCCTTGGAAAAAAAAATTTGTATTTGAGGGAGCCTGATTAGCTGGTTCCCTGTTTTTGGTTCCTTTTTGTAGGGGAGCCATGTCGGCCGGTTTCTTGTCTCGGATTCTTGCCCATTAGGCTCTGCTAACATGGTTTACACCAAAAAAAAATCCTTTGTTGGGGGCCTTGTTGGCCGGCTTTTTTGGCTCCTTGCCCTTTGAGCTTTGCTGACGTGGTCTCCAAAAAAAAATTAATTTATTCTCTTGTGGGGGAACTGAGTGTCTTTCCTGGCCAGTTTCATTTTGGTCTCGTCTAAAATCAAAGCTGATTCGTTTTGCTATTAAGGAATTGCTGACGTTGCCGTGTTGGTCTGCCAAAGTGGCTTGTCATCTCCTGTTATCAGTCGGTGTTGGTTTTTCGGTTTCCTCTAAAGCCTTGACCGTCTTCGGATTTGCTACTGCGATGTTGCTGATGTGCCCAACTGCCGTTTGCATATGCCTGTTCTAACTTGCGGAGGCTACCGGTTTGGATTGCGGCTGGATGGATTGACTGACGTGGACTCTCTCGCCGGATCGGTCTTGAGGATAAACTGCTGATTTCATGTGCCGACTTGGTGTGAGGGAAGCTGCCGATTTTATTGCTGAGTTAGAATGCGCTCTTTAATTGCTGATTGGCAATGTGGGTTTGGAATGCTGATCTGGATCGATCCTGTTGGAGGCTGGTCTGGTTTTGCTGATTGGCATATCATGTGCCTCTCTCATCAAGCACTTCATTTCCCGTCTTCGGCATGCTTTTCAAGTGCGAATTGGTTTTACGTTTCAAACGCCGATTTCGATTTTTTAATCTTCTTATCAATGTCATAGTTTAGAGGTCTCTTTGGTTCTATGTTTACTTTCCCGTGTCGGCAAAACACTTGGTAAAGAACATAACTGATTTGTACATTTTTTAATTTTAATGCAATTAATTACTTAACAAAAAAAAAGAGGATGGTTCTCCTACGGGTAATTTGGAGGAAGTGCAACACCTTTTTATCAATCGCTTTACTCATCTCCTGGGTACTGGCAGATCGGAAGGGGCGTTTTCTAAGGAGAGCCTCCGTCCTTTTATCCTCAAATCTGTGCCAGATGACCTCCTCCCGAGCCTCTGTCGCCCTGTCTCTGCCGATGAAGTCCGTCTGGCCCTGTTCTCGATTGATGACAATAAAGCCCCAGGTCCAGATGGTTTTTCTGCCAAGTTTTTCAAAGCAACTTGGAATGAAATTGGCTCGTCCATTATAGAAGTTGTTCAAAATTTTTTCCACCATGGGAAAATCTTGAAGCAGATCAATGCGACCTTGCTGTGCTTAATCCCGAAGATCAAATCGCCTTCGAAGGTCTCCGATTTCTGTCCCATTGCTTGTTATAATGTCATTTATAAGATAATTTCTAAGATCATTGCCTCCCGCCTTCAGCCTTCGCTCCCCTTCCTTGTCGGCAATTGCCAAACAGCCTTTGTTGTTGGAAGGAACATTGGAGATAATATTCTGCTAGCTCAGGATTTACTTCATAGGTACCACCTTAATAAGGGGGTTCCTCATTGTGCGCTTAAAGTTGACCTGATGAAGACCTTCGACTCCATCCATTGGGACTTCATTCTGGCTGTCCTCGAGCTGATGAACTTTCCTCTCCCAATGATCAATTGGATCAAATAGTGCATCACCACTACCTCATTCTCTATCAATTTAAATGGAGCATCTGTGGGGTTCTTTTGTGGAGCTAAAGGCCTTAGACAGGGGGACCCTCTCTCTCCCTATCTTTTTGTGTTAGGGATGGAAGTCCTAAATGATATTCTGGATAGAATGGCAAGGACTAATCCAGATTTTCAATTTCACTGGAAATGCGAAGGCTCCCGTATTGTGATGCTTGGTTTTGCTGATGACCTTCTCCTGTTTGCCAAAGCTGACCGCAAATCCATCCAGGTTATTCACAAGAGCCTAAAAATTTTTAGTAGCCTTCTGGCCTTACTCCCAATCCGGATAAGAGTGAGGTTTTTTGCTGCTCTGCTAGTGAGGATACCTCTCAGGCTATCCTTGACATTCTTGGGTTCAAGAGAGGCACTCTCCCTGTCAGATATCTTGGTGTTCCCCTCCTCACCACAAAGCTTTCCATCTCAGACTGTAAACCCCTTCTAGATCAAATCCATCATAGGATTTCATCTTGGAAGAATCGCTGGCTCTCTTTTGCTGGGAGGCTGCAGCTGATCTCCTCCATCCTCTCGACTATCCACAACTACTCGGCTTCTATGTTCATCCTTCCTAAATCCATTTTGAACCGCATTGACAAGACCCTTCGCACCTTTCTGTGGCATGGCTCCTTTGAAGGCAGATACTCTGCTAAAGTTGCCTGGAAAGATGTGTGCACCCTAAAAGGGGAAGGCAGCTTGGGATTCAAAAATCTGACTGCTTCGAATAAAACTCTTCTGAGTCAGCATTTCTGGAGGATCATCTCTAAAGATCTGGACTCCATCTGGGTTTCTTGGTGTTACGATCATCGAATCAAAGATCGATGCATTTGGACTATCAAAGTCCCGAATTTAGCCCCTTGGAGCTGGAAAAAGCTGATGAAACTTCAGACTGCTCTCCGCCCTAAGATCCATTACCATATTGGTAATGGAGCTGACACTTTCCTTTGGCTTGACCACTGGCATCCGCTTGGTCCTCTCTGTGATCAGTTCAATGAGAGGATCAGATGTATTATCGGGCTGCCTCTTGATGCAAGAGTTAAGGATATCATCTTAAATGGATTATGGAGGTGGCCAAACCAGTTTGACATGGAGGTTGCAAGTATTGTGGATAGTATGCCCCCCTACTCCCCTGATCCTTCTTGCAGGGATGTGGCCCTCTGGACAGCCGATCGCTCTAGGGTCTTCACAGCTAAATCTACATATGGGATTTTCCAAGAGCCAAAAGATGTGGTGGCATGGTCTAGCCTTGTTTGAGGACACATGTTCATTCTGCATCATGCCTTTATCATTTGGCTTGCCATTCGCCACAGGCTCAGCACTCTGAATTGGGTGAGTAATATCCTTCACATCTCTGTGTCTTGTGTCCTTTGCTCTAACGGTAGGGAAAGTCATAGCCACCTCTTCTTTGACTGCCCGTTCTCTTCGACCGTTTGGCGTCTCATGCGCCTAAAGGCTGGTTTAATTTGGCCTTATCCAGACTGGCATTCCAACATCCTGTGGGCTGCCAATCGCTGGAAGGGCAAAAGTCTTAAAGCCCACTCCTTTCGCCTCACCCTCGCGGCCTCAGTCTACTTTATTTGGAGGGAGAGAAACCAATGTGTTTCTAAGGACATTGCGAGAAATGAATCCCAATTGGTTTACCAGATTACTGCTACTGTGCGGGGAAAACTGGAGGCCTCCCATGTTGCTGATGCCCATAGGGACAGATCGGCTTTGATTAGATGGAGCATTCCCCTCGCTGTCCTGAGACCGGACGCCGACTACTGACTGCCACGATTTTTTTGGGGCGACCGTATTATTGGTTTCTCCCAAGATGTTTTAGCAGGCTTGAAGCTCTCGCTGGATTAGGGTTCTCTTGCTGGATGGCTGTTTGGTTCTGACGACTAGGACAGCAGGATTTGACGGGTTTGTCCCATTTTGCAAGCCGTTTCTCACTCCTTGCTGACGTAGCCTATTGGTTCTGTTGTTTCGATTCTGTCGACATGGGTATGATTTGCTCTGCTGGCCATTCCAGTTTTTACCTGTCGTTAAAAAAAAAATTTCTCTTGTGGGTTGCAGGCTGGTTTCTTGTCATCGCGCCTAGCTGGCCAGGTTAGCTTCCTCTGCTGGCCGCTCTTGTTGCTTGTTGACGTGGATTGCTTGGCTGGCTTGATCCTACTTCGTGGGCTGCTGTATTGGCCAATTCGGTTTCTTATTGCTGGCCGCTCCAGTTCTTTCTAGCGAGGTTTGCTGTCAAAAAAAAAAAAAAACTCTTTTGAGGGGTCGCTGGCCGGTTTCTTAGTCATCACGCTAGGTTGGTCGGTTTCATGGTTAGGAGGTTTGGCCGAGTGGGCTCTACTGGCGTGGTCTGAAGCCTGAGTCAGGAAAACTTCTTTTGCTGGTAGATCTTGTTGCTTGTTGACGTAGATTGCTTGGCTGGCCAGGAGCTGCTTCATAGGCTGCGGGCTCGGCTGAATTGGTTTCCCATTGCTGGCCACTCTAGTTCCAACTATCGTGGCTCGTGAAAAAAAAAATTATCTTGTGGGATTGCTGTGTGTCTCTCTTGGCAGGTTTCATAGTCATCGGGCTGGTAAGCCGGTTTCTTGCCCTGGTGACATGGCCAATTTAGCTGGCTGACTGGCCTGATGACTAGGACGGGTAAATTCCATTTGCTGGTCGATCTTATTTCTTGCTGGCGTGGCTCACTTGGCCATTCCGGCCTTGCTTTGTGGGCTGTAGTCTTGGCCGGTTTTGTTCCTCAATGCTGGCCGCTCCTGCTTCGCCTTTCGTGGTTTGCTGTCAAAAAAAAAATTCATATATATTTTTCAATGGTGCTCCCAAGATTTCCCTCTCTCTTGGGCTGCCGTTGTTGTTGTCTGTGGGCCTCCTTGGAGCTGCTGAAGGGGACGCTCTGGAGCTGTTGCCGTTTTACTTGCTGACGTGGCTTGGATATTGCCGGTTTGGATATGCGGCCGTGTAGGCCTGCTGATGTGGACAGTCAATACTGGTTTCGACCTGAGGTATTCAAAAGCCAATTTGGTCTCGTGGGGTGCCGATTTGGTCTTGTGTGTAAGATGCTGATTTGGATTTGAGGTCGTCCTGGGTCTGAGGTTGTTTTGGAGTGGAGGCCATTTGATTTTCGGTTGATGTGGATTTGATGCCGACTACTTTGTGGCGCCGGATTGGAATCGAGGCCGATGTGGATTTGTGGCTGTATTGGAATTGAGGTCGGGTTGTCCTGTTGACATGAAAGTTTGCAGAGTTTGGAAGAATTGCAGAGTTTGACCGACTAAAGCTGCAACTTGTGTCACAATTTTACAGTTTGCTGCGAGCAGACAGGCTTCTGGGAAATTAAATCTGCTGATGTGGCTTCCTCGCTCTATTCATTATAAATAGTTTACTTTGTAGTGTAGTTGTAGGTCTGGCACGCTGATCTGGCCTGTTTGGCATTTTGCCAGTTTGGAATGCTGTAATACATCTGATTTATATTTCGGCTGTATGTTGTAACCTCTCTTTCAAACTCTTGGTCTTAGATCAGAAACTTGTCAAGGGGTTTTGGGGTGCTCCCCAAGCGTCGTTGCTCTAATTTCAAGTTGGCAAAACACTTGGATCTAGAGTAAAACCTGTAAATTTATTTTTTTTAAATTTTAATACATTTAATTACTTATAAAAAAAAGGTAATCCAAATAGGAAAAGAATGGAGAGAGTCTTTAGACAACTCCATACCAGGCACCCAGTGCTTAAAGAAAATGGGTTTCTTTCCAAATGCCCAGGGGCCTTTAGACAAACAGAGATTCGGTTGATCTTCAGACTCAAAACGAAAGAAGAAGAAACCTTTCTCATGACCAGCAACATGGCGAAGCCCGAATTTGGCCCAAATTCTACGGGCAATGTTGCTAACAGCCAGATGGAGTATCATAGAAGAAACCAACTAGCGTAGCTCCCCATACTTCCTGGCTCTGCCGAATGACCTCAGCCGGAGGAGTTATGGAGACTACATCTCCATCAATTGCAAGAGGGGGATAAAATTTTAGTGGAGGGCAAATACTAGCATCATTGTTCTGGACGACATTAGCCCAGGAACGGCCGTTTTAGATGATGCTTATCTAGTTGTTGGTGTTGCTTTTTATTTCTTTTTCCACTCGGTTTCATGTTTTGGGCCATGGTGGTGCTCGGGAAATACCCTAGCTCATTGTTCTACCACTAAGTCGACAAAACACTTGGAGTTAGAATAGCACTTTATAATTATGATTATTTTAAAATTTATTTACTTACTTACAAAAAAAAAAGTAAATAAGCCAACCCATAACAGCAGCGAGATGTAGATAAGCCATCCCATAAAAACAGTAGAGACCAGAATTGCTTCCGATAGTAGAACACCACACCACCCTAGAACCTCCACCAGCTTCCACCATCCACCTCTTTTTTTTTTTATAAAAACCTACTGGCACAGTAGGATTTCAATCCAAAAAGTGAACCACATGAAACCAAGGAGGTACCCTGGGAAAGGAATTTGCTTGCCCTTTCACTTCGACTGTTTGGAAGATGACGTGCCAAAAGGCTGGGATGATTTTTCCTTATCCTAATTGGCATTCCAATATTATGTGGGTTGCCAATCTATAGAAAGGCAAAAACCTTAAAGCTCTTTCCTTCCGTCTTACTCTTGTTGCCTTAGTTTACTTCATTTGGAAAGAAAGAAACAATCGCATATTCAAAAAAGCAGTGCCTCTTAACAAACACCAATTGATTGCTCAAATCACTTCTGCGGATCGGTGCAAGCTGAAAACCACTCATTTCGACAGGTCACATAGCTCCAAATCTATTATGTCTAGATGGAGTATCCCCCTTTTGAACCGGAGATGATTTTCCTTTCCTTCCTGGTTTACTGATTGGTCTGTTTGGACTATGCTGAGGTCATTTTTTCTTGGGATACTCGCTTCAAGTCTGCCAAATGGAGAGTGGACGAATGCTCTTTCCCGGTTCCTAGATTTGCTAAAAATCTTGTTGTCCGTTTTGTCTCCCGCTAGACTAGCTGGCGAGGTCCAGGTCGATGCCTGGCTCCTTTGGATAGCTCTAGCCTGTCTCTATGATTTAGGCATGGGATGCCTGCTGAAGAGGTTTTTTTAGTTCCTTTGAGCTGAATGGATCCTTTGTTCTAAAGGTTCTGATTCCGTTGGAGGCTGGATTTGGTTCCTTTCCAGGGAGTGGCAGTTTTATTTTTCAATCACTCCTGATTTGATGGTTCTATTAAGGAAAAAAAAAGATAGAAACAAGAAAAAATAAAGAAAGAAAAAAAAAGAAAAAAGAGAAGAAAAAAAAAGAAAGAAAAAAAATAGAAAAAAGAGAAGAAAGAAAAAAAAATCTAGAAAAAAGAAAATCAAATATCTATCCTTTCTTGTTGTATTATTGCAAATTTTATTGATCGCTGTTTCTTGTTTGAGTCTTCTTTGTTTTTTGGGGTGTAATTAAAATCTTGTTAAGAAGTGGTTTTCCTTGTTTCTTGGTGTCATTTGGTTTGCCCCTGGTGGCTTTTTTTGGCTGGCTTCTGACCGTGTTCACGGTGTCCCAAATATATCTCTTACTTGCACTCTATGTGACTCGGATGCTGAAAATCATGATCATCTGTTTTTCTCCTGTCCGTTCTCTAACTCTGTATGGACCACCATCCAACGGAATGCCGGTATTCATTGGCCTTACTCGAACTGGTCTCAAAACGTCACCTGGGCTACCCACATTTGGAAAGGCAAAAATTTATCTGCTTTGTCTAAACGTCTCTC
>JAODPA010027286.1:0-12662 GCA_025585075.1 Nepenthes mirabilis
CCTCAAGAGTTTTTCAATCCGATTCAGCTTCTTATCCTGCTCTCACAACCTAATCGGTCTCGTCTACATAAATGCTGGCTCATCTGGAAGGAAAGAAAAGTATGGGTGGACCAACAACTCAATAAGTGTATCATAATAAAAAATAATAGATAATATAAGCAAAACTAAATAGAAAATTGACATATAATCATGGAATGAACTTATAATCAGGAACATGTTCAGTTATGCTTTGGGATACAATTACTTCTCTTTGGGATATAATTTATGCATGATTATTTATCTTTGCGGATCAGGGTCAGTAAGCCTCACTAACAAAAGGTGCGGAAGGACGAGGAAGGATCATGACATCCCACATGATCTAAGGTCGAATGGGCATATCCAACGTCCAATAACACATTTTTGCCTAACAAAGGCCAAACACTACGTGACATTACGGTATACCTATCACTCGATTATACAGGGCGGATAAAATGCTACCCTAACCACCCGCGTTTCAGAAGTAGTCCTCATCATTCCACAATAATATCTTAAGGCTTGTCAAAGGTATTACTCACGCATCCTGTGCAACCGGAGTAATCTTCGATTATCTACTATAATACAAATAGCAGGCGAAGGAATATTACCTTCGTATTAAATTCCATGGTTTTAATTTCATGGTTTCTTATTCGTTTGAGAAAAGATCCACCACATTTTCATTCACATATCTCCATTCAGGAGAATGATTCAATCACCTATTTCACATTGTGGCCTTTCTTCCGATTACATATCTAATTGTTATCTTTCCTTTGAATTTAAGCCTTTTTACAAATCAATTTGGGTGCATGGATATCACAATGTATAGGAAGGATTCGAATTCCTTACCACATTAGGTAATTATCATTTCAGAGGCCCTCCGGAACATATTTCTTTACAACCGAGCACAAACACATAATTTCGGGGGCTTACAATTAGACATAAACAATTAAACATCATTTCATAACAATTAAATTGGGTAGAAGCATACAAAATTTCCATTTAAGCTTGGGTGAATAATAACAGGGGCAATTTAGAGCTTCCGGATGCCGTAAACGGGTCGAAACTTACGAGATTGGACGTCCAGTCGATATATATGCATAATGAGGACATGCTAATTCATAAATTGGGGTCAATTTAATATTTAAACCGAGGGAAATGGGGAATCCCAAATTTGGGGCATGGTTAGGGTTTGCCAGAGCAAACCAAGCAAATCGGAGAGGGATTCGGATAATAAGCCACATCAAACCTGAGTACAACTCATGGTCACATATTTCTTATAATATTGGTGGGTATCAGAATGATAATACTCGATAAAAAACATACAAAATCCAAAAATGAGAAAAAGGAGGGTGGAAATACACTTGTCTCGTCCCGATCTATAACATTTCTAACTTGCTCGCGGACGGATTCAGACTTGTTGGCCTCGATCTCTCCCTTCTCTCTCTTAGTTGGTGCTCTCTCTCTAAAATGGCGTGAGGCTTGCGGAAAATGAAATTTGTGAAAGCAGGTTGCGGTTGTAAAATGTCCTGGCACTCAAGTGCCAGGCGAGCGTGCAACGGGTGCAGGCATTCTGCCTTCGCCCGCTCTAGCGCACAAAGAGTGAGCAGTAGGGGCAGCCAAATCTATTTTTGGCGCCTGCTATCGTGCTCGAGCGCGTGGTAGGCGCGCACTTGCTGGGCAGCACACCAGCATCTGCAATCTGATTTTCCACTCAACTTTTACTTCCGATACATTATCCTTCGCATACATTAAACCTAGTTTTGATTATTGTTATATTAATTACCTCCTAATTATTATATTTTGTGTTCAGGATCTCACAACTCTCCCCCATTTATAAAAATTTTATCCTCGAAATTTGGATACTTCAATTAAAACCAACGTACCTCAAAAGAGATTTGGATACTTCTCTCGAATTTCATCATCCCTCTCCCACATTGCCTCCTCACGGGAATGATTTCTCCATAGAACCTTCACGAGATGAATTGTCTTCGAGTATAAAATTTGGTCATTGCGATCCAAGATATCCACCGGCTCCTCTACATAAGATAAATCCTCGTTAATAACCAAATGACTATCATCAGTCACATACGTTGGATCATAGACGTACACTCTCAACATCAAAACATGGAAGACGTTGTTCATTTCGGCCAAACTTGGCGGCAATGTCAGGCGATATGCTACTTCACCAACTCTCTCAAGAATTTTGAAGAGCCCGATAAATCACGGCTTCAGCTTCCCCTTGATGCCAAATCTGAAAACTCCCTTCCACAGTGACACTTTGAGGAAGACAAAATCGCTAACTTCGAATCTAAGCTCAAACCTCATCCAATCAGCATACTCTTTTTTTACAATCTCTAACTTCTGAAAAACCACTGGGCAATTTCTAACTTCTCAAAAACCATTGTGATCTTTTTTAACGTTTCACGAATCACATCGGAGCCTAGAAAACGCCTATCTCCTATCTCCTACCAATGGATAGGAGATCGCACTTCCTACCATAAAGTACCTCGAAGAAAGCCATACCGATACTTACTTGGAAACTGTTGTTCTAGGCAAACTCGGCCAACGCTAGATATTCGTCCCAATTCCCTCTTATCTCCATCACTGAGGCTCTAAGCATATCCTCCAATATCTAAATCGTCCACTCAGACTGGCCATCGGTCTAAGGATGATAAGCCATACTAAATTTCAGATTCATCCCTAATTCTCGATGCAAACTCTTCCAAAATTTAGAGACGAGCCGTGGATCACGATCAGACACAATAGATGCCGGCACACTATGCAACCTAACAATTTCACTGATGTACAGATGTGCCAAACGAACATGGAAATACATAGTTCAAATGGCTATGAAATGGGTAGATTTTGTCGGCCGGTCCACAATAACCCAGGTTACATCTTGGTTCCTCAGAGTCCTCAGCAACCCAGATACAAAATCCATCGAAATGTCTTCCCATTTTCAACTATGAATGGACAAGGGTTGTATCGGATCCATGGGCTTTCTCCTCTCGGCCTTCAGCTACTGGCAAATAAGGTATCGGCTAACAAAGGCAACAATCTCCCTCCACATATTGCTCCACCAGAACCTCTTCCTTAAGTCCCGGTACATCTTGTTTATGCCTGGGGGAATCGTGTGCCTGCTTCTGTGGGATTCCTCCATGATCTCCTCTTTCAAATCCCCATCATCAGGTACACACAAACGACCTCGAAAGCACAAAAATCCATCAGCACGGACACAAAAATCTCCCCGGGAGTCTCGGTCTAGGTCTCCCATAACATCCATCAAAAATGGGTCACTTGCCTGCCCTTTCTTAACCCTCTGAAGGATCTCGGGCTTCACATGCAAAAAAAGATAGCATCATCCGGTTGCTTTTGACATAGCGCTGGATATCGCAAAGCTTTAAGCAATCCAGTATCTCCATCTGCTTGACTTGCAACCTCGCTATAAAACTGGTCCAACGACTCAAAGCATCCACAATCATATTTGCCTTTTTGGGTTAATAGTGGATCTCACAATCATAATCTTTAAGGAACTCGATCCACCTTCACTGCCTCATATTTAGCTCTTTCTGCGATAATAAGTGCTTGAGACTCTTATGATCAAAATACATAATAAACTTATTGCCAAACAAGTAATGTCTCCAAATCATTAGCGCAAACACCACGACAGCTAGTTCTAAATCATAAGTCGAGTAATTCTTCTTATGGATCATCAATTGCCGAGATCCACAAGCCACCACTTTCCCCTTTTGCATCAAAACACAACCGAGGCCAAATTTAGAGGCATCACAGAACACCTTAAAATCACCCGAACCATCAGGAATGGTTAAAATTGGTGCCAAAGTCAAACAATTCTTCAACTTATGGAAGCTTCGGTCACACTCTTCGGTCCAATGAAAACTCGTTTCCTTTTTCATCAAGCGAGTAAGAGGTAAGGCAATCCGAGAGTAATTCTTCACAAAACGACGGTAAAAATCGGCCATCTTCAAAAAGCTGTGGACCTCCGATACGGTCGTAGGCTGATCCCAACTAATCACCACTTCGACTTTCTTTGGATCCACCGAAACTCCTCCATCCGAGATGACGTGGCCCAAAAACACCACCTCATTGAGCCAAAACTCGCACTTCTTTAGCTTCGCGAACAATTAATGTTCCAAAGGGTTTGAAGCACGACTCTCAATTGCTCCTCATACTCAGCATGACTTTTGGAATAAATCAAGATATCATCGATGAAGACCATGATAAATTTATTCATGTATGGCTAGAAGACCCGATTCATCAAATCCATAAACACGGCCGATGTATTAGTCAATTCGAATGACATCACAAGAAACTCGTAATGATCATACCTCATTCGGAAAGCCTTCTTCGCTACATCCTCCTACTTGATACGAAGCTGATGATACCCCGATTGAAGGTCGATCTTAGAGAACACATGAGCTCCCTGTAACTAATCGAAGAGATCATCAATTCGTGGCAACGGATACTTATTATTAATCATGATCTTATTCAGTTCACGATAGTCTATATACAGCCTGAAAATCCCATCCTTCTTTTTCACAAAGAGAACTGGAGTACCCCACGATGAAACAATGGGTCTAATAAAATCCATATCAAGCAGATCCTGCAACTACTATTTTAACTCTTTCAACTCAGCGAAGGCCATACGATATGGAGTCCTTGATATAGGTGTCGATCCGAGTGCAAGGTTGATTCGAAACTCAATTTCACGGTGTGACAGTAGGGTAGAAAACTTATCAGAAAACACATCTTCAAACTTGCACACCACTGTGAATAACTCCCGACTTTCCATCACACAACCGTAAGCCAAATATGCTTCATATTCGCTCTTCAACAAATGCCGAGCTTGAAGAGTTGAAATAAAGCTAAATGTCTCTACTCTCAGAATTCCCTGCACATGGAAAGGCTCACACTCCGGGATAGCAAAGTCTACGCTCTTATAGAAGCAGTTGATAGTTGCGTGATACTTGGACAACCAGTCCATACCCAAAATTACGTCGAAATCACGCATATCTGGGAGGATCAAATCAACAACTAAAGGCAACCCATTCACTTCCACAACGCACTACAGGTAGGAGACATCGGTCGATATAGATGATCCCATGGGTATAGATACGACCAGAGAAAAATCAAGGGTCACAAGAGAGGATGCCACATGACAGGCAAAACTAGGAGAAATAAGTGTGCGTGGACCCAAAGTAGAAAAGCACTGAACAGAAAATACCACAAATAGGGAATATACCTTCCACCACATTATCTGATGCCTTGGCCTCACTAGCGGATACTGCAAAACCTTTACCTTGCACTATCGGCTTCGAAGTACAAACCTTTGATGGATGTGGGCATTCTTTAGCTCTATCTCCTGCTTGACCATAGTTGAAACAGGCACCCGTCAGCTTAAAATAAGGCTTATCTCTATGAGACCTCCCATAATTCTGACACGGCCCCACTGAAGCTTGAGTCGGTGCTGAGATCTGACCACTCTTCTTGCCTAAATCTGATTGCTTGAACTTCTTGAACCGCCTCCCCGAACTAACTTCAGAACTAGCACTAGCCCTTCTTTTGCCCGGCGACCTCTTCTTGTAGAACTCCTCCTTTACAAGCTCTTGCAACACATTTTTGCCTAACAAAGACCGAACACCACGTGGCATAGTGGTATACCTAACAAAGACTAAACACCACAGGACCGATAAAAATGTTATCCTAACCTCCCGCGATTTAGAAGCAGTCCTCAACTTTTCCCAACAATATCCTAAGGCTTTCTAAGGGTATTACCCGCGCACCCTGCACAGCCGGAGTAATCCTCAAGTCTCTACTATAATGCAAATGGCAGACTAAGGAGTATTACCTTCGTATCAAATTCTATGGTCCTAATTTCATGGTTTCTTATTCGTTTGAGAAAATATTTACCACATTTTCATTCACATGTTTCCATCCGAGAGAACGATTCAATCACCTATTTCACATTGTGGTCTTTCTTCCGATTACATATCTGATTGTTATCTTTCCTTTGAACTTAAGCCTTTTCACAAATCAATTTAGGTGCATGGATATCACAATGCATAGGAAGGATTCGAATTCCTTACCACAATAGGTAATTACCACTTCGGAGGTGCTTCGGAACATATTTCTTTACAACCGAGCACAAACACATAATTTTGGGGGATTACAATTAGACATAAACAATTAGACATCATTTCATAACAATTAAATTGGGTGGAAGAATGTAAAATTCCCATTTAAGCTCGGGTGAACAGTAACATTGGCAATTTAGAGCTTTCGGACGCCGTAAACGGATCGAAACTTACGAGATTAGATATCCAGTCAATATATATATGCATAATGAGGATGTGCTAATTCATAAATTAGGGTCAATTTAACATTTAAACTGAGGAAAATGGGGAATACCTAATTCGGGGCGTGGTTAGGGTTTGACGGAGCCAAATCGAGCAAATTGGAGAGGGATTCGGATAATAAACCGCATAAAACTTGAGTAAAACTCATTGGTCACTTATTTCTTGTAATATGTGTGGGTATCGAAACAATAATACCCGATAGAAAACATACAAAATCCAAAAATGAGAAAAAAGAGGGTGAAAATACACTTACCTTGTCCCGATTTACAACTTTTCTAACTTTCTCACAGGCAGATTCGGACTCGTTGGCCTGGATCTCACCCTTCTCTATCTTAGTTGGCGCTCTCCCTCTCTCTAAAATGGCATGAGGCTTGTAGAAAATGAAATTCATGAAAGCAGGTTGCAGTTATAAAATGGCCTGGAGCTCAAGCGCCAGGCGAGCATGCAGTGAGCGAGGCATTCTGCTTTCACCCGCTTGAGCGCACAGAGAGCGAGCAGCAGGCGTGGCCAAATTTGTTTTTTGAGCCTCCTGTGATGATCTAAGGATGTGTTTGAAGTCTGCCTTGGTTGTCAATGAGTTACCGAAGAGGCCTGGCTTTGATTAGTCTTCATCGGTTGATCTAAGTATGAGCGACTCATCTAGATGGACCATGGGTGATGAGCCCCTAGCAGACCCCGATGTAGGAGAGGGCTACTGGCATCAACCGTGAGCAATTATAGTCTCAGGCAAGATCTGAGCGCTCATTGAAGGAAAGCCTCGGGCTCAATATCGAATCGCCTTACTACGAGGACGCACATCAACATCTTGCTGGTCTTCGCTGCAAGCATGCCTAAAGAGTGGGAATGTTGGGAACTCAACCTTGCCTGGAGGAAGTTTGCTGATCTAGACTTTCCCGTTGGCATCAGGCTTAGAAGGATGTGCTTGTCCGGCTGCACTCGATACTAGCAGGAAGATGTCGTGGCACAAGGAAAGCGTGTTGCTGACAAGGCGTGGTTGCTATCGTAGCTAGGCCTAGGTGACCACTTGAGTTTAGTAATACTCATTCCTATGAAAGGAAGTTGTCGCACTGAGGAAAATTCTTTGCAAACTAGGTGCTGTAACCATTATCGCCAGATTTGACCAAATGAGTTCCTCTATTCGTGTTCTTTTTTGTAGAAGGACGTCGTGGCACAAGGATTACCTATTGGCCGACTAAGTATGGCCGCTATCGTTGCCAGGCTTAATTGATCACTTGAGTTAGGTAGCACTCGTTATTATGAAAGGAAGTCACGGCACTGAGGGAAGTTCTGCGAGGTCCGAGGGAGTTTCTGAAGTTTGCCATGATCTCTCGATTTTGATAGATCTCCTGCTGTTCAAATTTTTGACATTTTGACGGGCTGGATCTCGGACGGCCCTGGCCTTCTGGAAGTTCGACGCACAGTTGTTCATCCCAATGCTTGGTCGGGGTCGGGGCCTGGGCCAGTTGAACCAACCTCGGGTTTGTCGGTGCTATGTGTCGTTAGTCGGCGGTTTCAAGGGAACGATGTGTCTAGGCAGCATTACCTAAGCTGCACAATAGCCATGTCAATCAAAACGTCAGAGCGCATTGATTGTCATCGAGCTACGCAAGGAGGTGACACGCCGATCGCCATGGTGGCACCTACAAAAGGAGGTGTCGCAGCGTGCCTGGGCGAGGGCACGTGTCACTACTGTCATCATAGTGACGCAACCCTTTTACATCACTCGTACGAGACCATTGCGGGTTGAGGCGCTGGCTATTGAAGCGTAGGCCCTTCTATTGTTATCGCGTCTTCTCTGTTTTCAGAGCATCTCTACCCTAGTCTATCATTCTTCTTACGAATTCGTACTGTTTTTGAATGACTCATCACGGTGCTGCTGATGCCCCTATTCCTGTTCAGATTGCTTCGGTGCCAGAAGAGTCACCTTCCACTACCTCTATGTCCTCGACAAAGGGGAGAAGCAACGATGATCAAATGACTGTGGAAGTTGGAGGAGGCGGCTTGTAGGGCACCATTGCTGGCAAAGAGGGATGTCGCCTGGACACCCTGAGTCTTGAGCACCTGGAGGTTCTAAGGGAGCCTCCCAATCTCCAGTCCATCAGATCTTCTCGCCCACCTTGCCGCGAGGTAGGGCTTTATAGATTCTTGCTCTTTGCGGCTATACTCTTACGTAGTAGTCTCTGTCTTACCACTCTTTTTATTTCTTCTAATAGCCATAGGGGGTGCTTCGCATGCTAGAAGGGAAACCTGCGCTTACTGGAAGGTGAGGTTGCTCGCATCTAGTGGCCGCGCACTAACTCTGAGTAAATGGAGTGCCAGGTTGTTGCTACTATTGCTAAGGCGCCTCTGAGTTGTAGCAGGTCAGTTACCTCAACCGAGCATTGTCCGAATCTGAGGTGAGATCTCAAGAGCTTTTAGAGGCTAATGCTCGGGCTCTGGATTGGGTTATGTCACTCGAGGACGAGTTTCGGGAGAGCCGACGGCGGCTCATTAATCTGCTAGACACAGGCACCTGACTAGAGGGAGAGGTAAGGGCCAGGTTCCGCTTCGACGAGGTGGTCCCAATACTGGAATAGTGATTTAAGGAGGGCATCTGCTTCTACAGATGAATAGTCTAATCGGCGGCTCTGAAGAGTCCTATGGTGGCCGCTTTCCTCTACCGTAGGCCGTGCAAGCCTTAGGCGAGATCTGAGAGCTCACCGCGGAGAAGTCTTGGCCTTTGGACTGGATCGCCTTGCTGTGAGGACTTGGTTCAGGAGTGAGTGGTGGGAGTGATGGAAAGTCGAGTAAGCATTATTGTTATTATTGTTGTCGAGGTTGACCTGGCTATGCACTCTAGGTTATACTTGCTCTTGCCGGGAGGAGGTTGTGGCATAGGGAGAACTTGTTTGCTGGCTATGCGGGATTGCTATTGTCGTCGGGCTTCCAGACATGCTTGTCCGTTTGTGCTCTTTCCGTAGAAGAACGTTGTGGCACAGGTGTCGGTGAGCCTGACAAGCGTCGGATGGGTTTCTTGGCCATAACCCCCAAGCTCTGGAAAAATTTAGGCTGCCGCTTATATGTAACCATATTGGCACTCAATCCTATTAGAGGATGTCGTAACTCATGTGCGTCAAGTCCTAATCCGTTGACTGTCATCGACTGATAGTGCTCTGTCCTTCGGCAAGAGATTGTTGCACACATGTTGTAAAAGCTCCATGAAGTTTTTGAGTTCGGTTGTGTGGGGCCATTCGATAGCAGGACCGAGGTTCAGTATAACACCGCGCATGAGCCGCTCGGTAATGGAACCGAGGTTCAGAATATTATTGCATAAGGGTTGCTCGGTAGTGGGACCGAAGTTTCTTGATCATGTAGGTCGGGTTTCCAGTAAACAAAAGTTCACCCAACTTGTGGGCAATTTAGGTCATTTGATGCCATGTGCTGATGTGCAAGTACTCGTATAAGCCTATTGGGGAGATGAAATTTACCTAAATTTCAAGCAGTATGGTTCAAGCAGTATAATGCATGCAAAATTTACCTAAATTCGGTATGGAATCATCGACGATGCTTATGGTGGATGGTGCCTACGCCTTCGGGACCAGTTAACCGTCCCCGAGCTCTGTTGGTAGTCGACACGACCTCTCGCAACCTAGGCTGGTACGGTGCTCGGTCGGGCAGCACCTACTGCGACGCAATGGGTAACAGGCCGAGCATGTCGAGCCTCATCTGAGAGACGCAAAAACTTCTGCAGGATCTGTTACTCTACACAGAGTTAATGAGAGGCGTTGCCATGGGATCAACCTTGCCAAGCCCCCAGGTTTCTCCTCTCGTTCCAGTGAGGGAACGATAGAGTGCTTGTCGGTGTTGTAAGTCTTCTTTGAAAAGTCACCAGTCGTCTCGAGAATAGTGAAGATGTCACTGCTTTAGGTCTTTGTTCTGCCTTCCGGGAGTGGGTCGAACTTTCTTTCATGAGTGGTCCCTGTCGCATGAATCCTCCCGAATACCAAGGTCGTCGAGTAAATGAGATTTACTCTTGGTGGGCAATCTCTTCCTCTGGCTTCTCCTCTTCGAAGAGCTAGGTCCATCTCTCTGAGCTGGCACGAACAAAGGTAGTGTCTTTTGGCGTGGAGCACCTTAGGCAAGGGCTGAGCTCTCTACTACTCTCGCGGGTGTTTCAGCCTGCTGCTAGCCCTGCTTTGTGCACTGGCAGTATCTTCTAGTATGAAACGCTGCATGCCCAAGGCTAAGGATTCTGCCACTCCTAGGGGCATTGCAACCTGCTAGTCTAGTTGTCACCCAGCGGCTCAGCCTTGGATATTAGGCTTGCATTGTCAATGTGTGACCTGCAGATGCTGGAAGGGTGAAAAGCTTGCTTGACAAGTGGGCAACATCTTCTGGTGGGGGACACCGCATGCAAGGGGTTGAGCTCTCCACTACATTCAAGGGCATTCTAGCTTGCTGCTAGCCTCATTCGACGCACTGGTAGTATCTTCTAGTGTGAAATGTCGCGTGCAAGGAATTAAGGACTCTACCACTCTTGGGGGTATCCCAGCCTGCTACCTGCATCTAACAACTCAGTCTGCCCTCCGACTGCAGTTGGGCATTGTCGCTCGTGGGCTGCTCAGCCCCTCGGGTCATTAGACTGCTAGATCCTCCGAAGATGCTGATTTTCTTAGGTCACCTAGAAGTTGGAAGGCGGAGACCCTGCATCTCGCCTTCGGATATGTGTAGATGATTTGGAGCCGATAGGGCCAAGACATACGATTGAGCAGTGAACGTTTGCATGCCTATGGTCGAACGTTCATTAGCATAGCTACCCAAAGAGGGGTCATTGCCATGGGTGACGACGTCTCCGGCTGGTACGTTGGCTCATACTCGAGATGCTGATCGTGCTTGTTCTTGCAGTTGCTGTAGTACACTTTTCAACCATTCCCACAAATAGTGCCAATGATGCGTCCCTAAATCTAGATTGCTGAACAGGTTATAGAGTTACTCGATCTCTCTTAGTTGGTCGAACTAGACCCGATTTGATCTCTATTGTTCCAAACCAGGATCTTATACAATATAACTAACAAATAAGAGGTCAAAAGATTGATAGAACTCACGCTCCGATTTATCCTACGACGTTTAAGTCAAAAATCTTTCTATAGAAAAAGAAAGATAGGAGGATAAATAAATAATACATAGATATATGTTGTCGAGGATTGAGTATTTGAGTACGCCTGACCAGGTAAAGGCTTATAGAGATGAAGGGCTATGCTTCGGGGGTGCATTCAGCTAGAGAATGGCTTACGAGATAGAGGATTGAGTTTTGAAGGTGCGTTCGACCAGGTGGTGGCTTGTGAGATGAAGGATTGAGCTCCGATGGTGTACCCAACCAATGAGTGGCTTATGAAAAGAAGTGAGCTTCGGGTTGCACCCTACGAGAGGGTAGCTTATGAGGTAGAGGATTAAATTCTAGGGTGCACCCGACCAGGGAGTGACTTATGATACGGAGGATTGAGCTCTAGGATACGCCTAACTAAAAGGCAGCTTATGAGATGGATGCACTCGTAAGAGAGTGGCAAATTGGGTGGATGACTGAGTTTCGGGGTGGGCCCGAGCAGGAACAACTAATGCGGTAGAGGACTAAATTTCAAGATGCGCTCGACAAGGGGGCAACTTAGAGGTGAAGGATTGAGCTTCAGGGTGTACTCGATCAGGGGCGACTTTTGAGGTGAATACACTTGTGAAAGAGTGGCAGATTGATAACGATTGCCTGTGGGAGCTTACTGTGGCAGCTGCTTTTATATTGTGATCTGCAGAATCGCCTACCAACTTGGGCAATGTTAGATTTTAGATAGGATATTTTGAGAAGATTTGCTGGGATGAAGCTATTGGGCTGCGCTGCGGGCTCGTTCAGTACAATGCCCCTTTGGCCCATAACATCTCAGGCGACCCAAGGTCGCAGTGCTTGGGCTTCAAGGAGGTAGGCTCGGTTTCTACTTCCTGTGCGTGCTGGTGGGCCGAATAATGGTCCGACCCATGAGGTTATTGAACACATCACATCGAATACTTTTTTTATGCAATCTTATCTAGCCAGCTAGTGTGTATGAAGCAGCCATTTTTAAAATCACCATTATTCGATGTTTCCTAGGAGTTTCCAAGAAGCATCATAGAAGTTTCCAAGAGGACTATGAGAAGCTTCTAGAAAAACAAATTATAAGTAACTGTTGAGATTTAATTTAGTTGCTCAAATATGACATTAAACAAGCCATAATGAAATATCAATATGAAATATGAATTCATTAT
>JAODPA010027287.1:0-37311 GCA_025585075.1 Nepenthes mirabilis
AAATATGATATAATTTAATTGTCTACACAGATTAAAGGAAAAATTATTATGGTTCTCTACGTTCGAAACTAAACTTTTAGTAAGTGCCAAAAAATCAATTTCAAATTACTCTAAATATTCAAATAGCTAACGAGGTTCCGGATCATATTTTAAAATGGTAGGAAGTAGAGTAACAATTGAGGCACTGCCTATCAATCTTTACCTACGTTTCTTGACTCGAGTTTGTGACGGTGAGAGTGGCCAGTAATTTTTTAATTAGTTTGAGTAAAATAATAATTTATTTTACAAATAAAAAAAATATCTTTCTGCTTTATTTTTGAAATCAAATGTGACATAATGTGTCCTTACAATGCCAAATGTGACTACCCATGTCAATTAATTCGTTGGC
Organism: Nepenthes mirabilis; assembly: GCA_025585075.1. Lineage (NCBI taxonomy): Eukaryota > Viridiplantae > Streptophyta > Magnoliopsida > Caryophyllales > Nepenthaceae > Nepenthes > Nepenthes mirabilis. Next base: position 389 of record JAODPA010027287.1, read on the forward strand.
TAACATATGATCTCAGAAATTAGGTATCTTTTCCTTAATTATTTTTCAATCCATCTGATTTATTTTTGTTTTTAATAGTAATTATTATTAATATAGAATGCCTACAATCAAACAAGTTGAAATGAGAAAATAATTAGGAACAAGAGCGCGACGAACACCCATCTATTGATATTGGCCATGGGAATGACAACTATAGTATTTATTCTATAGCAATAATTTGTGTGAAAATTATCTATATTTTGTATTTTTTTACCAAATCAATACCGCATTAGGGTTTTGTGGTCGACATCAACTATAAAAGAAGAAAAACTGAAAATGTCAGCTTGCTATTACAGCGCCTTAACTGTTAATCATGATTTTGATGGAGCACAGTGTGCAAACCCACGTTACTCAAACCAAACACGGCTTAACCCAAAAAACATAATTTTATTAGTGATTTATCTTTCTCCAATCCGTTTATTCAGGTGTTGCAACCCTAAAACTAAAAATCAACTTAGTGGGTCTCACTAAAATGTGGTTCTGACACAATTTGGCGATTGGGTTGAGTTTAAAAATGTCTACTCCAGTGCCTCGTCTGTGACCGGAGGAAGAAGGCAAACCACTTCGAAAACGATCAGTGTAGATATCTGCATTTTGGTTTGCCTAAAAGCTGCCCTGTTTTATCTGTTTTTTGAACTGCAAATGTAGTTGATTGAAGATTTAAACTGGATTCTTAAATATGGCCAAGTGTCATGGCTAGGAACTTCCGGCTCACAATTTTCAGGTACACTATTTTAAGCTTTTAACAATGGTTATTTTAGAACGGTGAATCTAAATGTGATTTTATCTTCGCCATCAAATTGTAACAATTATTTTTCACTGAAATAATTGTAACAATTTAAACAGTTGTTAACTCTATCATATTTTTCATATTGGACGTTATTTTAAAAAAAAATTGTTATTTTTTGTGTTCAAAACAGGAAATTAGGATTGTTAAATGGTTTTTATATGTCGTTAAATTGTATAACAGAAATAATATTTATACATTTATTTGTATATTTAGTTGTAATAAAATTGTCAAATTGGTATAAAGTGAAAAAAAATAAAAAAAATAAAATAAGGTTTATTTTTACATGATTTTAATTTAGATGAATATATAAATAATATATTTTGTTGTGTTCAGTGTGGACCTTGCTTTTCTGAACTTCTCCGAAGAAAATTGTCTGTTCTATTATTGCGCCGAATAAAAATCTTGGGTGTGGGAACTCTGCACTAACGAATTTGACTCCCTTTCATATCGCGGCACTCAACTCCCTCACACAGTGGCAATTCCTCAACTTGTTAGAATTCTAACCAGTACGGAGCACATTAGTCAGGGTTAGCAGGTGTTATCTTAGGAGACAATCTTTGGTGTAAAACGAGTAATGTATCCTCTCTCTTTCTCGCTATATATTTCTGTTGATTTTTAAGTTCGAGTGGCACTGGGGATGCGCAGAAGAATGTAAAACAGATCCTGGTCAGCCTTCTTTTGGTCAGCCTTCTTTTGGTGCAAAGGTCTGGCTGAGTGAAATTTTTGAAATGCATTTCTGTTTTTATGCGCTAGTCTGTTGAAGTGTCTCTTTGTTTTCACCTGGACCTTCAGCTTTTGTCTTAGGCAAAGGTCTGGCTGAGTGAGAATTTTGAAATGCATTTCTGTTTTTATGCGCTAGTTTGTTGAAGCGTCTCTTTGTTTTCACTTGGACCTTCAACTTTTCTTTTAGGCAAAGGTCTGGCTGAGTGAGAATTTGGAAATGCGTATCTGTTTTTCTGCGCTAGTTTATTGATGTGTCTCTTTGTTTCCACACGGACATTTTGAAGACCCATTTAAATTTCTGCGTTAGTTAGGAAGCTCCCCAACTCTTGATCTCCAACCAGGTCCTGCTCCCGGAGGTTGCTAATTCCACTTGGCGGGTATTCCAGACCTTAAAGTCCACGCTCATCTCCATCCCAATTCCGATATGACCGTTCACGGCCGCCGATAAACGTGTTTAATCCTGCGCCTCCAATTTCTCGAGATGAACTCTCAGCAAGCGGCAATAACCGCCCTATCCGGTCGGTACTCCGCCATACGTCTATTCAGTTTCTCGGATGCTAAAAGAGAGTCAGATTTCAATGGTTACCTTTTGAATCATCTGCCCCCACGCGACCCAAAGCTCCCAATTCATAACTCAGTGCTCAGCTTGGAGTGTACTGAACCTGCCAAGGGTGCCAACGAAGCCAAACATCCAATTCCCTTGGTATCCCGACCCACACTTCCAAAATTAGCTGCTAGAACATAACCCACAGATTTACAAGGGCGGAAAATAGAGTTGTATTGTTTGTAATGAATTGAATATACAATGATACTGCTGGGTATTTATAGAGAACCCATATAAAAGGCAATAGAATAAATGAGAATATTATAGGAAAATTCTTAGCCTATGTAGGACTATAATCCTATAGAATAGTTACATTTATAATGTAATATTCTAGAGAATATTACATTAACATTTTTTGGTAAGCTCAAGGTGGTTGTGTAGAAATCATATTGAGTTTGAAAACTAAGTCTTGAAACCTGTTAAAATATTGAGATTTGGTAAAAATATCAGTGGGTTGATTAGTAGATGATATGTAGCATAACTGTGTGCTTCATTGTTTGATGCGTTGACGAATATAGTGACAATTATTTTCAATGTATTTGGTACGCTTAAGAAAAATATCATTGTAAACAATTTGAATAACACTTTGATTGTCATAGTATAAATGAACAAAAATGTGTAATGCCCATGTCTTCTAAGAGCCATCGGAACCATAGTAGTTCAATAGTTGTGTTTGCCAATGTACGATATTTTGCTTCAATACTAGACTAAGCAACTGTGGATTGCTTTTTACTGTACCACGAGATGAGGGAGGTGCCCAAAAAGAAATAATAGCCTGTAGTAGAGCATCGATTAGTGGGGTTGTTAGTTTGATTAGCATTAGTTAAGGCTTGTATACGAAGAGAAGAGTGTGTAGAAAAGTGGAGCCTATGAAACAATAACCTTATTACATATCGAAGGATCTGAATAATAGCAGTGTAATGTGTAGATCCTGAGGCTCCCATGAACTGACTAATAATGTGAACTATATAAGCAATGTCAGAATGAGTAAACGTAAGATTGACAAGGCTTCCAACCAGTTGTCAATGTTGCGTCGCATGAGGAAGAAGTGTACCCTTAGATGGATTAAGACAAACATTGGATTCCAGGGGTGTAGAAGAAATTTTATTATCCATCAAGCCTAAACGGGACAAGATATCTAGAGCATATTTTGCTTGGGATAGGAAGTAGCCATCTAATGTTTGAGATACTTCAAGTCTAAAAAATGGCTAAGAGTACCAAAACCCTTCATTTCAAATTGGTTGCTTAAATGATACTTCAATTGCTGGATACCGGTAATATTGTCGCCAATAATAATTATATTATCAGCATAGAGGAGTAAAAGAATGGTAATAGGGTTTGTCTCCGGAGTGCATGGAGTAAAATCATGGGGACTAAAATGTGAATCTAAGTCTAGCAATTGTGGAGATGAAATTTTCAAACCAAGTATTCAGAGCTTGTTTGAGTCCATATAAAGCCCAATGTAGGTGGCAAACTTTATGAGGAGGATGATCATATCCCGGAGCAGGTTGCATGTAGACTTCTTCTGCAAGATCACCGCTAAGGTAATTGTTCCTAACATCCATTTGAAAGAGCTTCCATTTTCAAATTGCAATGGTAGAAATTAATGAATGAACAAACGTAAGTTGGGCCATAGGAGCAAAGGTTTTTTTGTAATTAATTTCGTACTCCTTAGTGAAGCCTTAAGCAACAAGGCGAGTTTTGTACCTGTTTAATAGAGCCATCAGCTTTACTTTTAATCTTATAAACTCACTTGGTCCCAACAAGAAATTTTTCAAATGGCAAGTGAACTGGTCCCATGTACAATTTTTCCTGAGGGCTTGAAATTCTTTAATCATTATTTGATGCCTATGAGGGTTGGAACCGGCTTCTTTATAAGTGGTGGTTTATACAATGATGCAAGAGCAAAGTAGCAATGACAATCACCTGAATTTGTGGGAGATGCTCAAACTCTGAAAGAGCGGCGAATTGTTGGGGTGGTTGGTAGGGAGTCATTGTTGTGCAAAGGAGTATCAGAATGGTTATCTTCATTGGGAGTAGCTGTAGGAAGATTGTTAGTCAATTGGGAAGAATGAGCAGAAGAGGTAGTTAGACTAGTAGCGGATTCAGGAAATAAATCAAGAGTTAGTTCTATGAATATATTATATGAACCGACAGGGACAGGAGGAGATTTGGACAAACTGGTGAACAAATTATGTCCCTAAAAGATAATATAATGGGAAATACGAAGTTGATTTGAGATAAGATCATAGCTGCGATATCATTTATGTTTAATACTATATCTAGAAAGACAACACATACGAGCGCAAATATCTACTTTAGTTCTTTCATTGGGTTGAAGAAGAACAAAAGAAGCACACCCAAAGGCACGAAGAAGATTATAGTTGAGTTTTCCCCAAAATGATTTTCATGAGGGGTTTGGTTCCTAATTATGGATAATGGAAGATTATTGCTGGCATGAACAATAGTAAGGATAACTTCTCCATAAAAATCTATAGCAAGAGTTGTAGAAATGAGAAGGGTTCTAACAGTATTGAGAATATAACGAAGTTTTTTCAATACGACCATTTTGTTGAGACATGGCAAGACTTTTATGAAATGGTACCATGGCTTTTGAGGGTGTCAAGAAAGAAATACTCAGTAATATTCTTTAGCATTATTAGAACGAAAAACTTTTATATGTTGTGCCAACTAAGTGAAGAACATGGTGGAAAATTCATAAAAGATCCGTGACAGTTCAGATTGACTATGTATAAGATAAAAAACCTATGGGGGCAGGCCCCCAGATGTCATAATAACAGGATCAAAGGGGCAGTTGAAATAGAGATATTGTTATTAAACAGTAGTGCCTTGTGTTTACTAAGGTGGCATGACAGAAAATCAAATGTTTCATTAATAACAAAACCTAAACAACCAGTAGATGCTAAAAACTGAATTTTGGTAGGTAGATGAAGGATGACCAAGATGTGCATGCTAGAGTTGAACATATTTGGAAGTTCCAGAATGAAGAGCAACAGATGTAGTAGAAGATGAGGGATTGTGGAGTGTGCTTAACTTGAGGAGCCATCCAACCTTACGGCCTGTCCAAATAAGATGAATTATCCAAGGATCTTGCACATCATAGTCACAAGAGGAAAAATGACATTATAAACCTAGATCATATAATAGTCCCATTGATAAGAAAGAATATGAGGATGATGATACAATGTCTCCGTTAGAAATGAGGAGTGAAGATGTGGAGATGGATCCAATGTGAGTAACATGCATGCGAGATCCATTAGCGGTATGAATAGTGGGTGCATAGGACATTTAAACTTTTGTAGAGAATTGTGAATGATTAGAGGTTAATATGATTGAAACAAGCAAATTTATACTCTGGTTAGCTTTACCTCTGGTGACAGACAAAGCTGGTGTAGTAAGGGTACCTATACGAGATAGAACTTGATTGACAATTGCTTCAAGGTTATTAGAGGTGAGAGTAGAGGGTTTAGAATCCATAGATGCTGGCCTTCCTCAGTTACAGCAGTAGTACGGGAAGAGTTTGATCCCTATTTTTGTGATTGATACCTTTTCCCGGTGTAGTTGTTCTTGATATGACCTCGTGCATGATGACAATTGCAAGCATGGTTAGAGTCATCCGACGTCATGAATGGAATTAATGAATTATAACTAGTTTGTCGGTAAGATAGTGTAGCAAGAATTATATCCATTTGTTATGAGTGCTAGGTATGCAATCATGTCTATTTAGAAATAAGCTTAGCGATGGCAGTATCAATATAGGGGCAAGGATGATAATTTAATAGTGATGCTTGAGTAGATTCAAACTTATCACGGAGAGTCATGAGAAATTGGGTCAAAAGAAGGCCATCATTGTAATACCTGGATTCCCATTTGATGTATTTTGGATGTATATATTGTTTTTGGGACTATTGAATGTAATGAATTAATGGTATTTTGTGAAAATCTAAAGGGTCCCGGATTCGTATTTCTGCGTTGAGGCGCGCTATAGGTGCAAGGAAGGCGTATTTTCCAGAACCATGCGTTGGGTCTGCACTCGACATGCGCTGAAGGCAAATAGGAGGCGCGAATTTGCACGTGTGTGCTCGAGATGCGCTCAAGGCGCCACTTAAGGGCAAATTCCAGATTGGGCTGTGTTTGGGTTTGGGCTCAAGCTGTGTTCGAGGCGCCACTCGAGCGCAAAGCCGATTATAAAATGCCGTGTGGATAGGGTTTTGTTCATTTTGTGCAAAGCCGAGAGAGGAGAGAGAGAGAAGAAGAAGAGAGAGAAAGTGGCGATCGGGCACCTCGGGGCATCTTTTCATTAGATCTTCGAAGTATAAGGTTAGTGCAAGTATTCGTAATCCAAATCCTTGGTCTATTTTCGTGTCCGTTCATATTTGTGCGTATTTCAGAGATTTTATTTACATGCATGTGATTTTCGTGTACCCTCTCTGTTTGTTGCTTATATACGTGTATATTTTACTGGTTGTTTGGTGATTTTCACGCGTATTTGTGATTTTGGGTGGTTTGGTTATTTATGACAACCCGAAACATTATATATATGCATATTTGTGTATCCCTATGTTGTGAAACCGTGAACCAGGCCTTACATTAGTGCCCATGCATGCTGTCGGGGGACGAGGTCGCTACTTTGTGGGACCACAACGGTCTGAGACCTTAGGGGTTGATTTGTGATTCGCGTTATGTGCTATATGTGGTGCCTCTCTCGATGGGGAGACTATGGTCTTGATGGGGACGTATGTGATATATGATCTCTTTTCTGCCGGCAAGAAGGAGAGCTGTGATGTAGTTGACCTGTCCCATACGTTTTAATGAGAACCATCTTAAGAAATTAATGGAAATTAATATATTTGGATGTCCTAATATATAAACTAAATTTGAGGTTGCATTTAAAGTCACGGGTGGCAAAACATAGTGAGCAAGTTTTCGATTTATGGGAGACATAGTACATAGATGGTCTAGCTTGTGGGCTTAAACTGCAGATGGATTAGCTCAATGTTATTAGGAGTATGTGTGATCCTTTATCAAGTTGGTCTTTTAAATATTTGGTTTTTCGATTTCGTGTATACTTTGTATTTTCGCATGTATTTGCATGGGACTATGATTTGAGATACGTGGATTGGCTCACGGCTGGGCAAATGGAATGCCTTGTACGTATGGATACGTGTTAAGCCTCGGAACATGTTTTGATTTACATGTTTTCATTCCTGCTCTTGATTTATGCATATAAGATTATGAGATTTGGATTTAGACGATGGTATGTGTCACATGAATGTGGTGATGGTAATGGGTTATGCAACGTGACATCGGATCATGATATATTATGATACGATATGATATCGTTTATGACATTTGACCGGATCACGATTTATTATGATTATATCCCGGAGGGACGATTTGATACGGACAATGATTTAGTATGAGACTATTCATCGATTTTTAGGGTTTTCAAGGATTTTGTGTTTTGTTTTTCACGTTTGCGATATGGTATTTCTTTCCTCTGATTTATATGCATCGTTTTATATATCTAATGATACTAATTGAGTTTTAAACTTATGTTTTCATGTTTTATCCCTTCAAACTTGTAGCTTGTATACAATTGTAGGAGTTTGGACTCGATTTGGCGTGGCATTGCTTTCCTGGTAATATGGATGTTCTTATCAATTAGGCATCTGATCTCAATGGTGTATTTGATTATTGTGTATGGTTGGTTGTGGGTCGTCGACCTGATGTTGAGAATTATGGGATATTTATGTTATGTAGATAGTTGTTGTTTTGTTGGATAACCCCTTTTTGACTTATAGATAGTAAGTCATGTATTATGTTATTTGGATTTATATTCGATGAGGTCCTGTGCAGGTTGCATAGTGTGTATGTACAAATTGTCACACGCAGGTTGGGTTTTGTCGTTATTGATGTATTTATTGGAATTTTTTCATTGTGGATTTTATTTTGACCTGTGTATATGTCCCGGGGACGTGATAGTCATGATACTCAATGAATTTCTTGAGTTCAGTTGGATATTCTCATTGAGGTTTCATTAGTATCAATTGATTCCATAGATAACTCATCTGTGAATAAAAGCCACTGATGGATTAATTGGTTCCTGCCCCTTATTGTATAGATCCCGCATAATTTGGTAATGGTGGGAGAAATCCACAGATGAATAACAGTGTTGCGACAAATTCCATACATCTTTGGCGGATTCAAAGCATCTAAATAACATATTGATGGAAGGGATAAAAGTATTATCAAACCAAGTGATGATCTGATGATTTGTGATGTCCTAGTCTTCAATTCGGTTGACAAACTTGGAATCTGTTTCATTTTCATCCTTTATTGTGTGTCGGCATTCACTAGTAACACAAAACCATAATTTTTGCCCTTTAAGAAAGGTACTTATAGTGGAGGCCCAGTGATTGTAATTAGTATTGTTCAAAATAATTTGAATGGGTTGAAATATATTATTTTTTAGTGAAGCCATGGGTAAGGTGTGGGACAAAATATGAAAGTCCAAGTATTAAAAACTGGAGGTTGGGCTGCAGCGAAAAGTACCACTGAAGATGGGCTGCAAAGCAAGGTAAGCCCCCAACTGGCATACCAAAATGCTGTGTTTCTGCTTGAATTTTAATCAAAATATAGCAAATCTTTAAGCAGAGTTAGGTGTGAAATGGAAGGGAAAAATGTGGCATTTCACGATAATATTTTCCAAAATGAACTGTTGCGTGATGAAAGCAATCAAGACAGAATAGTGCATTTTTTCTCATCTTCTTTCCTGAGGAAGAAGTTGCAGCGGTGACGAGGGGAGTTGGTGTTTAGAACAACATATTTAAAATGACAATGACCTAGAGAATACTGGAGTGGCGAGGGCTTGGCGAATACTTGAACGACTTCGATTTGAGGTATGAAGGGATTGATATATAATCTATGAACACAGATTGGCGTTGATTTGTTTCATCGGTGAGCTTTCAAGAACACAAATTTGACTGCAATATCTAATGAATTAGGGTTTCACAATGATGAAAGAATTTCAGAATGACGAGAATTGAGGTCGCTGAAATAAAGTGGCCATTGGAGGATGATGAAGATGCCGTGACTTAGATAGAGGGTAGCCTTTAGAGAAATTGGTTAAAAAGATCTGAGGCAACTTGTTGGATTTGTCTCTAATATCTTATTATAATATAACCCACAAATTTATAAGCGTAGAAAATAGGGTTTTATTGTCTATAATGAATTGAATATATAATAATACTGTTGGATATTTATCGAAAACTCACATAAAAGGTAATAGAATAAAAGAGAATATTACAGTTATATTCTTGGCCTATGTATGAAAGTAATCATATAAAATATTTACGTTAATAACATAATATTCTAGAGGATATTACATTAACACTAGCAATCCTATCTGTGTTCATGCAAGCGTCTATATTAATTTTGCACTAGTCCAATGGTGGGAGTTGCCACTTAAGTAGTATACCAGTAAGAACTTGTGGATGGACCAAGGAGCTCAACAAATCAGTTCTGTTAAGGCATTCCGCGACCTAAAGTGCTATAGGTAAGGGGCTTCTCCTTATACCCGTTTGGCTGTAGGACAACTGAGTTCTTGGCTGTCCAAAGTGACCAGAAACACGAGTTAAAGATGTGGGAAGCAAGACACTTTTGTATAATAACAAGGTTCACTTTAATAGAATATTTTCTATGGAAGGTGATGCATCTCTGGTTCATGCTCTCCACCCAGAATCACTTTCAAGGTAGAGACAGCTCTCGAGCAGTCTCTTAGCACACGGGAGGCCGTGTCTGGCTTGTTATTGTGGAAGCACATGTCTGAATCAGTCATACCTTTACCCTGTTTTGTGATTGTGATTTCCTTTTCTCTCTATCGATCTTTACTGTTTTTCTCTCTATTTCCTTCTCATATTTCTTCCCCTTCTTCCAATTGCTTCTCCTTCCCATCCCTCTATTTTTCCCTTCCTTGCATCACTTCCTTTGCTTATTTGTGAGCAGCTTGTTTATGAGAGTGAGCCAGATGAAGGCCCTCAATTCTGGGGGATTGAATCTTCGGCACACATTTCCAGAAGTTTGGGTCCAGGTTGGGTTGGGGTTTACCAGAGCTGTTATTTCACACAAGTTGATCATCAACTTCAGCCTTGGGGTTTTGTAGTGAGCTCCTTCAAGTGTCCTATTCTGTGTGCCAATTCTGTCCCAATTCCACTCGCCATCCTGCCGAACAAAATCACACACTCTAAGGTGTAGGTTTGTTTCTGAGATCCTGCTGTAGGCATTGTCAACAAGTGGTTTCCCCCCAATCCACCAATCTAGCCTGAATTTAGTGCTCTTCCCATTTCTTAAGGACCATCTGGTCTTGTTGCGAATCACAAATCTAGATTTTAGGAGACTTTTCCATGTATTGAGGCTCCAGGGGATCTTTTCTCTGTCGTGAAATTGCTCTTCCTAAGGTATTTGACTCTGAATACTTGATCCCGGAGTTTGTCCGAGCCTTGGAGAAGTTCCCACCCTTTCTTGCCTAACAGTGCTCTGTTATTGTCCCATGCACGCCTAAGTCCCAAACAACCTAGGCATTTAGGGAGAAATATCTCTTCCCACTTCACCAAGTGCGTTTTTTTCTCGCCCAGATGAAATTTCAGTTAATGCTGTTCAGAGTCCTGCATGTTCCTTTGGGAAGAGCATGGGCTGGCATTGTATACATCGGGATGGCTTGAGCGAGGCATTGGACGAGGAGTCCTCTTCCCACAATGAACAGGAATTTGGAACTCCAATCTGCAAGTCTCATCCTGACTGTTCGATGATCTCTTGGTGAACTTCCTTCTCTATCCGCCCATGGAAAATCTTAGATCCCAAGTATTTGCCCATCTCTTAAAGCTGTTCAGAGTCCTGCATGTTCCTATGGGAAGAGCATGGGTTGGCATTGTATACATTGGGATGGCTTGAGCGAGGCGTTGGACGAGGAGACCTCTTCCCACAATGAACAGGAATTTGGAACTCCAATCTGCAAGTCTTGTCCTGACTGTTTGATGATCTCTTGGTGAACTTCCTTCGAGACCCGCCTATGGAAAATCTTAGATCCCAAGTATTTGCCCATCTCTTTGACCAGCGTGTACCTATACCTGTCTTGGATCTCCTTCAGCATCATGATCTCAACATTCAGGGAGAGTAAGGGATGGATTCAGCTGGATTAATACTTTGCTCTGAAGCAGTGCAGAATGACTAAAGGACCTCTTCGATCAAGGAAGTTTGGGCTCTACTAGCCTTAGCGAATAGGTGTGAAATTTTGGGGCCACTGACACCCACTCTAATCGGCTTCCACCATCTCTCAGACACCGCTTTGTCGATAAGTTGAGGCAGTCTCTCTATGCAAATAATAAAGTGTTAGGGGGAGAGAGGGTCTTTCTGCCTCAGGCTGCAAGAGGAGTTAAAGGACTCAATGCTGTCTCCATTTCAGATTAAGGCAAAAGAGGATGTTGACATGCATTTCATGATCAACCTGGGGAGGTTGACAGGAAGCTTGAGAGATATCAAGTACTGCTCAATGAAGCTTCGTCTGATTCTATCATATGTTTTCATAAGATCAATCTTCAACGCGATACTAGCATTTCTGCCTTTAGCTTTAGTCAGGGGTGTGGATGATCTCCTGGCAATTAGAATATTGTCGTGTGTAGCTCTTCCAGGTAGAAAGCTAGCTTGGTAGGGGCTTATCACTGTATTAAGGAAGGGTCTTAGTTGATTTTATAAATAATGCTGCAGAGAGGGAAAGGCCTGAAATGGTTAGTGACTTTGGGGAACTAATCTTTGGAATGAGCGCGATTAGGTTGTGATTAATATTTTCTGGGAGGATGCCAAATCTGCAGTCCGCTAGCACCATTTTTGACAAGTTATCCTTGACCATATCCCTATATTTTTGAAAGAAGATGCCTTGGAAACCATCCAAGCCCTGAGCTTCAAGCGAATTCATGGGAGACAGAGCAGCCTTCACGTTGTCTCTGATGGAGTGGAACCCAGTTCTGCTAACTCTTCTTCCTTGGTAGCCGGGCAGAAGGCAGGGAGCTGGCCTCAGTTACATGGCTCAGTATCCCTGAAGATCTCCTCAAAATGCTTCACAATCATCTCTGAGTTTGGAATCATCCCAGCACCAACTCCCATCATCATCTCTCAGGTTGTGATGTGTTTCTTTCTTCTACTATTTATAGGAGTGGAGAAAAAAAATATTTGGTGCATCTCTCTCCCTGCATAAGCCAATCAGCTCTAGACTTTTGGGGCCACAACATCTATTCCTTGTCCAGGAGTTCTCTAAGCTGTACCACCAGCTCCCGCTCAATCCTCCATAGCCTTAAGGAGTCGACTTTGAGAAGAGCCTCTTGCACCCCTTTAATCTGCTGATTTAGTTTCCTCTTTTTGTGGAGGATGTTCCCAAAGGTCCCCTGTTCCAAGTCTTCAATGCAATCCTAGCCCCATCCAGCTTCTTGACAGTGTTGCCAGTAGAACTGCCTCAAGCTTGATAGGTGATGACCTTGAACTCATGATGGCAACACTACATCACTATGAACCTTAAAGGCCTGCCGTTCTGGCAGGGGCTACCATTCGGTATTGTATCGAGGCAATAGGGTTGAGATCTGACGTCACTCTAATTAGTTTAGTAGCAGAAGCAGGGTGTCCAATCCTCATTAGCAAGAGCCTGATCTAATCACCCGGGGGATGGGGGGGATCTCTTATTCCACCAAGTGAGATGCGACCCCTTGTAACCAATATCGGTGAGACCACATCCCTCCATTCAATTTTGGAATTTCAAGCACTTGCTCAAGTTGGCCGGCTTCTTTCTCTGCTTCTCATTTGAGCTAAAAATGCCGTTGAAGTCCCTGATGAAGCACAAAGGGAGGTTAGTGAACTTTCCCAAGTGTTCCATCTCGTACCCAAACTTTCTGCCGATAAGGGTATTGGGTCTTGCATCTATAACCAATAAAATTGTCTCTGGGTGGCCGTCCTTGTCTCTAATAATGAGGTGAATATCAGCTACTCAGTAACAGAAAGGACATTGATGCTAATGTTGATCTCATTCCGCAGAACCCAAATTCCTCCTGCAAAACCTCTGGCTTCACTCACCGTGTTCCTATTGAACCCAAGTCTTCTCATGATCTCTGTAGCTTAGGCCTTGCTGACATGGGGCTCATAGATGTCAACAATTGTTGGCTTGTGAATCCTGTTGACGTCTCTAATCTCACATCCAGACCCTTCTTTAGTTGCTTTGCGGCAATTCCATGAGATAATACACATTAAACTTGGACCTTTGATGGGAGGACAATTTCTCCCATGTCACTCTCCTCTATTTCCACATGCTTGACATCTGAGTTTTGGATCTCCACGTCCATGGGTGTGCTAAATACCTCCTTCTCCATCTGGTGGTTGGCATTATGTAGGGTGTTAATGATGGTAAGGGCCTTCCTCCCTACAGGACACTGCGCGGGGGGGGGGGGGGGGGCTCACAACTGGCAACATGAGGAGGGGTGGGATTATTCACAAGGTAGGAAGGATTCTTTAGATCATAAAGCTTGGATACTTCTTTTGGTTCGCCAGGTTTTGATTCGGTGGATGTTGGAGATATCTTGTAGTGGATTTGGGGCTGTCTGGTTAGACTGCAGTGTAACCATGTTAGTCTTACAGGAGGCAAGGCTTTTGTTGGAGGAGATCCCTGGTTGGTGCTCTACATAGCCTCAAAGCAGTGGTTTTTGGGCTTTCTGTTGTAGTTTGCTGCCTAGAGTTAAGGAACAGACCAGATGCTCCACTGGAATTGGTCTTCTACTGTGCGCCAATATCCCTTCCATGGTGCTCCTGAGACACCTCTGATTGCAGGATATCCTTCACAAGGCCAAGGGATACAAATCTAGATCCTGCCCCGGCACACTTCCCCCTGCCAATTTGGTCCTGACATCACCATTGTTCTCTGGATTTCAGTTGGGGATCCTGGATCTCTTGGGTGCATGTGGCCAATGTCCTAACTCGGTCACCTCAGCATTACATGGAGCTGTAAATGCTTCATTCCTGGCCATATTCCTGTAAACTCCATTCACCGGCAGGACTCCTCTATCCTCCACCTCAAGCTTGCAGTCCCTGCTGGTGTGGCCTGCTTTGCCACATCGAAAGCATATTTCTGGAATTCCTTCATATTCTACTCTGATTGACTCCCCCTCAATCATAAGCTGGGGAAGCAACAGTTCATTTAGGTCAACTTGAATAGCAATTTTCACAAACCGATCCCAATCTGCAATAACTATGTTCATATCAATCTTAATTGGCTTACCAATTGCTTTCCCTGCTGCCCACAGGACATCCTTTCTAAAGTAGTGCATTGGGAGATTTGGGAATCTGATCTAAATAATGACTTTTGATATATCCTTCTTAGAAGGCCTAAACTTTGGGGTCCAGGGGCTAACTGAGAGAAAGCTGGAAAATCATCCATGGTCCCAGAGTGAAGACTTTCAAGTACTCAGTAGGGTTGTTGAATCTCACAAAATAGTAATGTTTCAGATCAATTACCTTGAATTTGTCACTAGGGTTCCATAGTTGGGGAATCTTGTTGTAAAGTGATTTGTACCCTAGAGTTTTTCCATACAGCTTAACCACTACTGTGAGCTCCCAATCCTTTGCTAATTCTTCTTTTAGCTTACTAGAGAGGTAGATCACTAGCCATTTACCCGTGTGGTTAGTGATGATATCTTCTTTGCCTTTGATGCTGTCTTCCATGACATCAAGATGCTCACCTTGGACCGCTCCTTTTCTCATGGCCATTTCAAGGAAAGTAGGTCTTTTCATTTCAGGACAGACCTTCTCTTTGAGCTCTCTGAGGGTGAGGACCTCTACATCATCTATTTCATCCATCTCCAGAGCGACACCATCCTTCATCGCCTCAGCTTACGATATGAGCTTTTTCCTTGAGTGTGGTTCGACTCCAGGGATCTCCACGTCTTCCAAACTGTCCATCCCCACCTCCATCCACAGGGGAAGGAGTGCAAGGGGTTGAGGGAGCTGCCAAAAGTGAAATAAGGGTTAGGGTTAGATTGGGGAGAGGGGAGTGGCAAGAGACTTTCATGGTCGAGGAGTAAAGCACATGCTACCTTAATTTACTTTACAAGCGCTGTATTTCATTTTTACTAATATGTTTTACAACTAAATATTGCATTAGGGTTTTGTGGTTGACATCAACTGTTAAAGGACAAGCTAAACATGCCTGCTATTGTAGTCTATCATGTGAAAGTGCCCACTCACTCTAACTACTAATTATACTCGTTAGTAGAGCGTTACTTTGATAGAATGCTGTGTAAAAACCCATGTTCCTCCAATCAAACATGGTTTACCAAAAAAAAACATCATGCTCCATCATTCAACAATCTGTTTGTACAAACATCACAAACCCTAGAACTAAATATCACCATACTGGGTCTCACTAAAATGTGGTTTTAGACAATTTAGCATATGGGCGGAGTTTGAAATCTCTACTCAAGTGCTTTGTTTGGGACAGGAGGAAGGGAAAATAGAAGGCTTACCAGTTTGAAAGCCATTAGTGTTGATATTTCTGTTCTGGGTTATCTAAAAGTTGCTTTATTATGTCTTTTTTTTTTTTTTTTTGAACTGTAGTGGCAGTTGATTGATGCGTTTAAACTGGGTTCTTGAATATGGCCAGGCGTCATGGCTGGGAACTTCCAGCTCACAACTTCCAGGTACATTGTTTTAATTATCTTCATCATGTTTCATGTGTTTCTGCAGTCTGCACTTGTTTCCAATCTAGGCTGTCATTTTGTGCATATTATCAATTGCATCATTGTGTTGCGCTTTTCACAGAAGAAATTCGTTGTAGAACAGGCCACGAAAAAAGTCTGGCTTTTTTGCAACAAATGGTTTGGTATTAATTTTGGGAGGGTGACCCTTTGTTCAATGGAAAGGTAATTCCATTGTGATCTTTGGTTAACTAGTACAAACTATGATAACCAGTGCAATGTTGAAGTGAGGCTACATGCATTTAACTCCCCCCCGAACCCCACGATGTGGGAACCTTACGTATTGGCATTGTTATGGTAGCAACATTTGATTGGGCTACACTTACGAACACTTTGAATGATTGATAATCCTTTTAATAGCACAACTCTCATGGGTTTGTATTGAAATTTGTAGATTTACTTTTTCCATTTGTTTCTTTTCCTTGGTATGGTAGATCCATGCATACCTCAATCAAGATGGGAGTTGACGACTTGTAAGACCTGAAAGTGAAATTGCCCATTATTAACCAATTTCATGTCTACATTTTGGAAATTGTCATACTGATGCAAATATATTAAACCTACGTAAGATATGATATCATCACAATAATTTGCATGTTGCTTTCATAGAAACTTCAAAGCTGCCAAGACCTATTGTTTTCTCATTTTGTTTGTTAGATATTCTTTAATTATTCTATCATCACATGACATTTCTGTCCTTCGTTGGGTTACTCATTTGACATGGCAGATTTTTTAAGCCTATTTGTGAAATGATATCATCAAAATAACTTGTATGTTGCTTTTATAGACACTTCAAATTTTCCAAGACCTATTGGTTTCTCATTTTGTTTGTTAGATGTTCTTTAATTTATCCCTTGACACTTGACATTTCTGTTCTTTATTGGGATACACATGCAGAGGTCACCCTCTGCATTGATGGATCTAAACCTGGCATAATTCAATATTAAATGCCCTATTACAATCTAGAATACTGTAATCTGACTGCAGCAGCTTGCAAAATTCATTATTGTCTATGGTGTAGTGGGTACTTTACTGTCTTTTAAACTACTCTTGTATCTTCTATTCTAACCCCTGCTTTCTTGCTGTCCAGATTGTGGCTATAGTGGTGTTTTGCGTGCTAGCTGTTGCATTTTATGTCTTCTTTGCTCCCTTCGTTGCCAAAAATGCTCTCTATGAGGATATCACTATTGGTATTTATTCTTTAATAGTAAGTATGGTGGGACCCTTAACTACTTGTCTCCTCCTTGTCTTAATTATCTTTTTGCCTGTTATTTTTTGTGTTCATGACAACTGCCAAATGTGTTATTGTTCTGCTAATTTGAATATGCAGGTGCTATGTGTAGCAATTCTCTATGTTAGATGCACAGCTATTGATCCTGCAGATCGTGGTATATTAATTGAAGCGAATCGAACATCAGTGTATATATCACATATTGATACCAATATGCCAGGTCCCTTTTCTATGAATAGCATTTTTTTTTTTTCTGGATGTCGGGTCCTGAAATATGTCAATTGGATTGGGTCTGAATTTATGTCGGTAACCTGATGACATGTCGTGATTCATAACTTGTGTCTTTTTATTAGTTAGGAAAATGATTGATCTTTGAGTAGAGAAATGAAAGTCCAATGAATCCTTCAAACTATGACTTTCAGTTTTTCTTCCTTCCTGTGTTAGACGTATTCATAATCTAAATATTATATGATTAGGCAATGCATCTTCAGTTGAAGAATCTTGCAATTTAGGACCAAGGAGTGGTGAATATTCTCATGCCTATAGTCGAAGTTTTTGTTCAAAAGTTGGAGGGTTCTTTTGTGGTTTTCTTGTACGAGAAGATTGCCAGAATGATGAGGAAATTCTTCAACAGCAGTCAGGAGAAGAAAATGCTCTGTTCTGCACATTGTGCAATGCTGAGGTATATGGTTTTTCCTGGAAAAAGTTCTCTCATATTGTCATGCACAGCTTGTGTAAGTTTATTTCCGAATTTGTATTCCAAGATAAGAATCATTCGAAAAACATAGAGGTCATTGGTTGCTCTGTTGTAGGTGCACAAGTTTAGCAAGCACTGCCGAAGTTGCGACAAGTGTGTTTATGGGTTTGATCATCATTGCCGGGTGAGTTTATGTATCTTCATTAGTCTTTGCTCCTGCTAATTAGGCAGTTAAGTCAATGTATTGACTTATCTTGTCAATCAATATTCTTGTGTTATCAGCCACCTATACTTCAGCCAGCAAACGTGAGCTCAGAGTTGTGCAAGCGTAGGTGCATTTCTATTTAGAAAAAAAAAAAATTTGAATTGTGTACTCCAAATCTGAACAAGTCCATCTCCAAGGCATGTTACCGAAATTGGGTTAAGTTTTCTTAGTTTACACCATTATTAGCACGATTTCTCTTCTATTGTCTGGTATCTTTAGTCATCAAGGAATCTTGATTCCTCACGAGCCACCAGAAAAGGAATAGAATGCAGATCAAATCTCTTGTAATACATTCTGATTATTACTCAATGGTGGCTGTCTCTGTGTGATCTTTACAGAATAGAATTTCCTTGTATTTTGTAAAAGCTTTAAAAAGTACTCTCTCTCTGCTGCAGTGGCTGAATAATTGTGTGGGAAGGAAGAATTATAACACATTTGTGTGCCTTATGGCAGCTAGCCTGATCTGGGTATGCTTTAAATGGTGAATGCCGTCAATTTGTCAATTTATTCCATTGGATTAGTCATCATGTTTTTTCAACCTCTGTTCCTAACTTTAGATGTTACATTTGCATGCACATGAATACCCTTCAATGTTTGTCAGCTTATTTCTGAATCTGGGGTTGGCATTTGGGTGTTTGTGCGATGCTTCGTTGACAAGAAGGCTACTGAACATCAGCTAACCAAGAGGTTTGGGGATGGATTCTCACGTCCTCCTTTTGTTGCTATAGTGGTATGGCATCTAAACTTGTTTTCTGTAAGCAAAACTAATTCCCAATTAGATTGTACTGACTCTTTGAGTGAGAAATTTAGGTGACTGCAGAATGGGATTAGGAATTGATTAACTAAATTTTGCTTCAGGCTCTATGCATTGCATTGTCCTTTCTGGCGATTGTGCCCTTGGGAGAACTGTTCTCTTTCCACATTGTTCTCATTAGGAAGGTTTGCACTCAAAGTATTCTATCCATTCTAACTCTATTTATTGCCCCAACGCCCCATCAAATTCCATTTTCGACCATGTGACATAATCTGAAGCATGGAATTAGTTGGTAGTGTAAAAAGGCACGGCCTGGCCATCCTGCAACAGTCTACACATCTATTTTTCTGTTTTTTACCTTTCAATTGCATGACTTTTTTCATCACCCTTCGCAACTACTATTATGTTAATAGTACTTGTGGAGGGTGTTTTGGCCAAAAACTGAAAATGTGCAACTTTGGTGTACCCTTTTTAGTTATTCCTGAAAGCTAGGAAATGCATGACATGATATTATTGGGCCTTTCCCAAGAAGTGTCATGGCACCCCAGCCTGGCTTGTTTCACACCTGCATCCTTCCTTCTTTCCGAGTGCTGAAGACCCTTTGATATTGCTGTAGGGTTTAACCACTTATGAGTACATGGTTGCCATGAGAACTCAGAGTGAACCACCGGGACCATCTGTTGGCGGGGTTGATCAGCGAAGCTTGCCATCTTCCCCAACCAGTTCTGCTGTGACTGCAGTAAGTGGGCGAAGCTCTGTTGGCATGGGCTTGCAGCATAAAGGTGCTTGGTGCACTCCTCCTAGAATCTTCATGGACCAGGTAACAGTGCTAGTCTTCTCAGTTCACCAAAAAAAAAAAAAAAAAAAAGGAAAAAAGAAAGAAAAAAGAAAAAGAGTGATTAACTAAAGATGTTATACACATGTAATTCATGTGTATCTTTGATATATTCTTATTTCTATTTTACAAATTATGGCAATATATGATCATCAATTGAGCAGGATGAGATTGAGCATCTGGAGCCGGGACCCATGCCATCTACAGTAGACCCAGATGCGGTGCACCCTCTCCCTGATAAAGGTAAAAAGACAAGCCAGCGCCAGGTCCGGATTAATGCGTGGAAGCTCTCAAAGCTTGACTCAAACGAAGTGATTAAGGCAGCTGCTAGAGCCCGGGCATCATCTTCTGTGCTACGCCCAATAAGCTCCAGGCATCATCCATATGATGCCGATCACTTGTCCAGCAGCAATGCAAGTGGCAGAAGTAGCCCTGTCGGCAGCATCAATCAGGTTGTTTGTGACAGAAGTGTGAGCTCAGGAATGCCAAGGGCACCTTCTACTAAGAGCTCGTACCCACCAAGCAGGGAAGTTATTGAAACCTGTGCCCACAGTCTAAGTAACTTTAGCAGCCCTCATGCCGCAAACCTCACTCCTCCAGTAGTGCCACGGCCTACTTCAATCAGAGATCGGTTCAACCCCATATTTCAAATTCAATCATCTGCTTATCAGTCCCCTTTGTCGTTGAGATGTGGTGAAGGAAATGATAATGACTATATCAATGGAAATGAAGCTTCTTCCAATAGTTTAACACGTGCACCTATGAAGACAAACAACACGGTTATTGGAGAAGGTGCAAAATCTTCAGTTTATTGGGATCAAGAGGCTAGAAGATTTGTCTCGACCTCTTCTCGAGGAGCAGGGCCTTCCTCTCAGGCTCCTGGGACTGAATTGCTGTACACTGGTCAATCTATATTCTTTGGAGGGCCTCTCTTGAATGAGAATTTAACTCGAGGGATGAGGAGTGGAGGACCACGGGCTGGTACTGGGTTGGTCAGAGGTTCAACATTGAGTTATTCTCAGCAGGATAGATCACAGAGGCGTGCCCAGCTTCCTGTGTTTGTGCCAAGTGATTCTCAGCAGCCTAACCGATTTCCTTCTTCTAGGTTACCATGAGCATATTGTTGACCCTTGACGCACTCAACTGTTTTTCTTTAGTGAGTAATGATCTAGGAATAATTTTGGGGCACCTTTGGGTGTTGTGATGTCTAGTATTTATCTATTTTTATGTGAACAAATTAGCATAAATGAATAGATGAGATATCACATAAACTAATGATGTTCCAAAGGTACTGCTCTATCAATACTACTCTTTAATACAAGGGCTGAGTTTAGGTTGGAACCCCCGCCCTCTCTTTCCTTTTCTCCTCCAAATAATTTACTCCCCCGTGTGCAAATGCTTCCACTTTTGATTTGGAAAACCCTCTGGGTTTCAAATCTATTGGATATAGAGCAATATTATGGTGATATTTTTCAGTTACTCTTGGTATAATTTTTATGATTTGATATTTTGTTCATTTGTATTAATTAGCACATATAATAATAATGATTAAAGGATTCCCACAACAATTTTCTCATTGGATGTAATTGATGGGTATGAGACCCAAGGTCCAATTCAAAAACATAGCATGTTGAAGGAAGAAAGGTCCCGAAAAACGAAATCCTAGCAGGATGCTTACCTAGTCTAAGATTTAGAAGACAACACGGTTAGTCCAAGTGTGTTGACCTGGAATCGCCTAATAGAAAGTGGGCAAATAGGGTTACGTAATGTACTACCCCAGTGGTTGTCCCTCTAGTTCAATAGTTGACAACTTTCACAACTCAACGGTATTTACCAAAATGTGGCGTTATGATTGTTTTGATAACTTAACAAATATACTCAGAATGTTATCTCATGATTATGTATCACTCTAAGATGGTATTTGCTACTTAGCAAATCTTCTCAGGTGACAATTGCCATGTAGCGCCCCCATGATTAGTGTAATGAATATCCCCAAACGGTTGTGGTTACTATAGCTACTTCCCACGATTGTTGAAACAATTCAGTGGATCCATGAAGACAACTTTCACTGGCCGTGAGGCCCAAGGATGGCTAAACCGATGCTCACTTTATAAATATACCTCCTCTTCCACAAGGAAGGGGATCAATTCTCAAATTCCCAAAAAGGTTCCTAAACTCAAGCATTCCAATATATTGAGACCACCTAACCAAAGTTGCTCTCCCCATAAGTGCATCCTATCCAAAGCCACTCAACCCACGAGTGTATCTCTTTCACAAACCACTATTCGTAAAGAGTGCACCCTCTCAAAAGCCACATCTAGCTGAGTGTACCTCTCGGAGCAAAATCCTCAAACCAATACTTAATCTCCCTCATTTGTGTATCTATGCACCTTACATTCCTCCATTTTTTTTGCCATTGAAGATGTATTTTTGACTTGAATATTAGAAGATATACCGATGAACGAGTCTCGTATATGTTTAACATTCTGTTTATTTGTTGTGGTGTACAAAATCTAAATTTCTAGAAGTTGAAAATTAAACTCGTTTCAATTTGATCTATCGGGTGAAACTAAACGGCTCCCTAATTCGTACCGTAATCCGAATCTAAGGACGTATCATTAGCGCTGTCTGTAAAAAGCACGACTAAAAGCCTCCCCCTACAACCAAAACAAGCAGGTATGGTGAATATTAGGGGTACAAGCCAATGCACCGGCTAGGGATATCGTCTCTCATGATGATAACCCCTCTGCAGGTAGGCATGGAATTGAACAATTGGCCCCCTGGTGTAAAGATACTCGTTGCCCGAATGGACACCATGTCCAAACTGCTCCATACTATTTGCACCTATTTGGATAGTCAACAATTAGGGGATCCCTCCTCCAACTCTCAGACTTCGACATCCAAGAAGAGAAATTGAAGGAAGAGATAGCCCATCGAGAAGACCCAGTCGCCTGACGACCTTAAGGCTTAAGCGGCCATGAGCAATAAAGCCCAGACGCCGCTGGAGGGCTGACAGAATCATGGAGTCGGGATGAGAGTTCAGAGCAGTGAAATCTACGCTATTCTTACGATGACCAGAAGCCCCCAACCCAAGAAGAAGCCTCATATAGCACACAACCGAGGAGGGCCCATAACCGCCCAGTCCAACACATCTCTCTGAACCATTCGACTTTGAGGACTGTCCTCAACGCAAAGAGGATTGTGTCCTCCTCTCAAATAGAGGAGAGGGTAAGGAAGATTGAGTAGTAGGTGTTTAAAGGAAGTATTAACAGACATTCCATTGACCTTAGAAGGTCACCATTTGGGAGGGAGATCTAGATGTAACCACTCCCCCACAAGTTCAAGATGCTAACCCTGGAACTCTACGATGGAAGTTCTGATCCAATAGAGCATCTGGATTACTTTCACTATCTATTGGACTTCTAGGGCCTTGATGCGGCTATGTGTTTATATTTCCCTTTGACCCTTAAGGTCTATGCACGGATTTGGTTTTATCGCTTACAACCAAATTCAATATGAACATTCCAAGAATTGATCGACAGCTTCCTGTCATAGTTCACCTCCAGCCAAAGGGAGGAGAAGTAATCGTAGCACCTTATCCACATCCGATAGGGGACAAACGAAAGTCTAAAGTGCTTCTTTGCCCAATTCAATGCTAAGACCGAAAAAATATCCAAGCTCATTGTGTGGTGAAGCCGAACACCTTTGTGGTGACTTTGCAGTCGGGTGATTTCTTTAAACACTGGTCTAGCAGATGCCTTAAACCTTTCAAGAGGTTAAGATTGTTGGCTGTGTGTACATAGCCGTTGAGGAGGCTAATGAAGCAAACTGGCTAGAGCACACAGACGAGCACCATCTGGGATCAATGAACAGGAAGAAGAGGAACGAAGACAATGCCAGCTCCTGAGATCCCAGAAAGCAGCATAGGATCAAGTCGGGTGCTCGAAGGGAGTTCAAACAATTGAACTTGACCCATTTGAACAACACCCAAACCAACATTCTCTTACAGATTCGGGACGAAAAGTTTATGAAGTAGCCAAAGCAGCCCAAGAATAAGGAGGGAGGAGATCAATCAAAATATTATTTCTACCATTGATTTTTGGGTCATAACACTGAAAATTATTGGACTTTGTCAGACTTTATAAAAGGAGATTAAGGTCCTCATCTGAAAGGATACCTCACCAAACTTTTGTGGAACCCGAGGTTGACCCTCACTAGAGCAGGCAAAGATGAGCTGGAGTAGTAGGAATAGCAGAGAAAATGAATCGTGGTCGGGTTAGTCAACATGGTGACCATGATACCGCCCAAGTGAAACACCCCAGACCGCCCAGGGAAAGCTTCAAACAGTAAGAAACTAAGGGTAGGAGTTAGTAATAATATCATTAATTTTACTGACAAAAATATAACACATGTAATAACTTTCTACGCTGACCAATTAGTTGTATCTGCACTCATTTTGGACGGTCAGATTGACTACCAATTAAAACAAGTCTTTATTGATGATGAAAGTTTACGAAATTTACTATATCTTAATGTCTACTTTAAGCTTGAACTAAAAAAATCAGATAAAATTCACCAAGGGATCCTTATACGGGTTGGACAATGAACCCGTTTCAATCTGGGAGACCATTTAGTTGGAGGTCACACTAGAAACGTATCCAAAGATGGCATTCCGCATGCTCACGTTCCTAATAGTTGACTTACCGTTTTTATAATGCCATCATGGGATGACCATTGTGACGTCCCACGTCATACGTCCTTATACTTATCATTAATATTATTATTATCATAGACAGGATCTTAACATTAGCCATAACTTATACTAACTCTAATAACACATTATTCATTCATGATATTAGTCTAAATTAAGGAAAATGCTTACTAAACATCCATAAGAATTTAAATCTGATGGAAGTATATATTCTATATCATAACAGAAGTAATTCCATTATCATCAAAATACAACATGTCTGAAATACAACATTATACAGTACACAAATTTTTTTTTCTTTCTTTTCATCATCCCAAGTACAACATATATGTCATAACAAAATTATGGCTACATCAAACTTCTTTCCTAATCCTATTCGTCCATCATCATTTCTTAAGACTAACCTGAAGGGAAGTGAAAACAACAAGCAAGTGAGTCAAATGTTCAGCAGTGTACATAACATACAAAGACATACATTTTATACAGAATATACATTAACATACATAAATAGGAGCGGATATATGAAATACAATGCATTTACTTTTCTTTAATTTTTAACTTTTATTAACTGTATTTATTTTTTTCGTATCTTTACGGACCATGACCAGTGGGTCTCACTAGCTAACGTAGCAGATAAATCGAAGAAAGGATTGTGTTAACCCACACAATCTACAGAAAATATTCTATCAATAGGATAGATTGTGCTTACTTTCACCATCGGAATTGTGCTTAATTTTACAATCCAATTCTTGTCCTCTTTCTTACATCCCTAGGTGGGCGGTACTACCTATAGTCCCGGTAGACGAGGCCAAAACGAACTTGCTGTATAAAAGTAATTTTTTAATTTTTCACAATAATATCCTAAGGTATGCCAGGGAATATCACAATCTGAAAAAAATCCATGGTCTAATTTTTCTTTTTCATCTCGAAAGGGATCTCGTATAACCGAACTTTAACAGAACTTAACTGAACGTCTCTGAACGTAACTAAATTTTTTTCATATTTTCATAGAGCCCCTTCAAAAATTTCATGAATATAATTTAATATAGCAAACGATATCCAAATATAACATTTCATAGGCCTTGAACATGCAGAAAAATGTATACGAAACTTTATTCCACACTTAGTGTCTTTCAATCTATTTGGTGGCCAATTAATTTACCAGAACTTAAATAATTTAATTTAATACTTATTGATGTTAGTAAGTCAAGTCGGGGTAGGTTTTGAGTTAATTTAATATTTTATTCATATTTCAAAAATTTTTCGGTTCATGTGAACTGGTTCGGTTAAGGCTTGGGACCAGGTTTCCTAATTATTTTGAGCCCAAATTTTTTTTATAATTATCCCAATATCCTTTTTGGGTCAATTGGTCATTGGTTTAGTCAATTTTTAAGTCAAATTTGAGCCCGGTTTGACCCTTTTTAATAAAGGGCTCAAATTACCATTTAAGTTGAACTGGTTCGGGAAAGGCTTTGAGGGACCGGTTCACTGAGTTATATAGCCCATTTTTAAGAGAAAATGTTACACAACATGGAAATGGGTCTCCGCTATTTTGTGCCAAAATGTGAGCCTGTTTGGTGATCGGATGGTGGCCGGTTAAGTCTGTCAACACAGACTGCCCATTCGGGTTTCAGCAGAACTTTACAGGATAGTTTTGCTTCTCTAATTTTTTTATGGTTCAATCGATCCTATTTTTGACCAGTTTTGGGTGTCCTCTTGTAGCCAAGGGACTTAACTTTAAGAATAAATTTGGTTTAGGGCCGGTCCAAGTCAAAATATTGACCAGTTTAGACCAAATTCCCAGAACAGATTCTGTATCAGCATCAGCTGATGCAGACAGATTTTGTTCTAACTTTGAGGGTCCGAATCATATTTAATTTGGATCCGATTTTTTACGAGGCAATACTTGAATATCACCTCCAAGGCCATAGCTAACGTCTGGCACCGATTTGGCCCATTTTTGGGTTCGGGTTGTATTTTATTTAAAATTATTTCCCCAACTGCTCAAAGAAACAGTTTAGCAAGACCTTTGCTGTTCATGAGTCTGGTTCAGTATCCGACCCACATTTTCTTGGGCCGCCGGTTTACATGGTGATAGTCCACACCTAATACTAGCAAATCGAGTCAGGTTGGACTCCAGATCAATCCATTTTGAGGTGTGTTTGGCTAAATTTCAGAAACTGAAATTTCAACATTAGCAGAACCAGTAAGCTGATTCTGCAGCCGAGTTTGGGTCCAATTTTGAACCCCTTCTTGAACGCTTCAAGGCTCATTTTTTTCTACTTTTACTTCATTAAATAAGGATCATTTGACCAGTTTTGGTCGTTGGCTAATTGGGCCATTTAGTGATCGATATGAAGCAAACATCAAGAACTGCCACAGCAGAACCTGATTTTGGATACTATTATGTGTTCAGGGCCGATTCATCCATTTTTAATTTTTTTCTTGCAACTTCTTATGAATTTATGATAACTAAGGAAGCATTTTCAAGTATTGGATCAATAATACTCAAGAGAAAGTAGCCAAAAATTGTTCAACAATCAAGGAAAAGGTCGAAGTACACTTGCTAAATTTCAGCAATCCCTCTTCCCTTCTTGCTATTCACGATTTCCTTCTTCTTTTTCCCTTACTTTCTCTCAAATTTTTCTCTCAACTTAGCCTCTCCTTTTCTCCTCACACGTACTTATACTTTTTAGAATTGAGGGGTTGAGTCATCAGCTCAGCTGCCACCTCAAATTTCCCTTTCCTAAATCCCTGCCATGTGGCTAATGAATGGCTGAATCACCATTTGATTTGGCAGCTACTTACCTTCCTTTTGTCGCTTTCCTATTGGCAAATTTTTAGTTAATGTGTGCTGCCTATGTCATTGGCCGTGCATGCTGGTGAATTAGCAGCTCATGAAGCTCCTTACATGGCCTTTGCATCAGTAGCCGTGTGTTGGAGCAGCAGAACGGCTGCCATACTTATCCTATGCATATATATTATCTTAGGCTTATCTAATTGTTAGGAGAATATAGTATATTACCCTCATAATTCAAGGTCCATCTTTGCTATTATTGTTTGTGGGTGCCATGTGTACATATTTGAATTAAATAATTCAGCTGAACTTCTCCTTGCTGCCTCTTGGTTTCCTTCCTCTTTTTCCCATTTTTTCTATTAATATATAATGTATCCTTAATTCTCTATATTTTATACTTACTATAGTACAACATGGAGTGAAAAATCCACCTAATTTCCCCGTTGGTACAGCTGCCAAATCGAATTTGTCCAAGTCCCCCTCGGTTGCCAAATTTTTCCATTTTGCCTGTTTTCTTGAAGGATTTAATTTAAGGTGTTCAGGTATGTGTTTGTGGAAATTTAGGGATGGAAGCTTAGTATAGACACTAAAGATTGTCTAGTATTAATTTTGTCCCAAATTGAATTTCTTATTATCTCCTGATTTATATCCCTGGATTTCGGGTTTGAAGGGAAATTTAAGAGATCGGGTGTCGGGGTTTTGGGAAACAAATATATGGGAAGTTAGTCTACTTATCAATGATCAACTGAGATTATTTACCTCAAAATCCAGATTGCCTAACACATCCCGAATTAATTCCGGGCTTTTAGGTTCAAAAATTAAATTAAAGGAATCGGGTTTGAGTATACAAAAAACTAAAACATAAGGGGCTAGTATATTTGTCAAAGACTATTTTGGATTAATTCCAACATAATCTGAATTATATAAGTCATCCCAAATTACGTTCCTAGTTTTCAGGATTGCGGTCTTTACAACCATTCCTAACATTATTTAAAGTAATGATATCGGTCCCACATTCAAAAATGAAATTCCTTATGGTAGGCGGTGTTGGAGAGGTCCTAGGAAACCATGTCACTAACTAGACATGTTATTTGTTTCAAGTCACTCAGATGACTCTTGACTAGTCAGTTGAAGACTTTGATCTCTAGGACGAAGTGACTTTACAGCAAGTACAGTTCGACGAGTCAGCCTATCATATCTCTTTAGATCCTAGTGAGCCTAAAAAATATGTCTAGATTGAGAGCTCATTGATGGGTCACCTGTGTGATCACTTAATAACTTTCCTCCAGCAAAACTCCAATGTATTCGTGTGGACTCCCACCAATATATTAGAAATATCGATTAGAGTAATGATCTACAAGTTGGATTTTAATCCCGATCATATGCCTATTAGACAAAGGTAGAGAAATCACTCTATTAAAAACCTAATTACCATACGGGAAGAGGTGAATAAGCTACTTGACGAAGGTTTTATAAGGGAGGTCTAATATCCAGACTGGCTATCAAATGTAGTCATCGTCAAAAAGAACAATAAAAAATGGAAGATGTGCGTTGACTTTACCCAAAGGCATGTCTGAAAGATAGTTTTTCACTACTATGGATTGATCTATTGGTGGATTCTACATCCGAGCATGAGCTACTCAATTTCATGGATACTTATGCTAGCTGCAACTAGATCCAAATGAGTCCAAAAGATGAAAAATACATTTCCTTTATAATAAACTAGGGGACGCATTGTTACAAAATCATACCCTTCAGTTTGAAGAACGCAGGAGCCACA
Organism: Nepenthes mirabilis; assembly: GCA_025585075.1. Taxonomy (NCBI): domain Eukaryota; kingdom Viridiplantae; phylum Streptophyta; class Magnoliopsida; order Caryophyllales; family Nepenthaceae; genus Nepenthes; species Nepenthes mirabilis. The sequence goes on from JAODPA010027287.1 coordinate 29,423, forward strand.
TACCAACAACTCATAAATAAAATGTTCAAGGTCCAGATTGGATGAAATGTGGATATGTATGTGGACGACATACTCATTAAAAGTAGAGCAACTGATGACCACACTCGCAACCTTGGCAAGGCCTTTGGAGTACTCTGAGTGCACTAGATGCAACTGAATATGACCAAGTGTGCCTTCAAAATATCTTCCGTGAAATTCTTAGGCTTTATTGTCTCTCAATTGGAAATTGAGATGAACCCCAAGAAGGTAAAAGTATCGTGGATATGAGCTTGCCCTGAACTGTGAAAGAAGTCTAGAGGTTCATCAGGAGACTTGTAGTACTCTTTCGCTTCCCAGCGAAGTCGACCAAAAAGTATCTCTCATTCTTTAAGGTTTTGAGAGGAATTAAGGTGAGTAGATTTCAATGGATAACCGACTGCCAAGTTGCCTTCTAGGAACTAAATAAATATTTTGCCTGCCCCCTTCTCTTGACATAACCCATGAAGGTGAATAGTTTTACTTATACCTTGCAGTTTTGGATACATCACTAAGTTCAGCCTTGATTAGGTAGCAGTTCGAGATACAACGATCGGTCTACTACCTCAGTTAAGTCCTAATAGACCCCGAGGCTCACTACTCACACTTCGAAAGGATTACTCTAGCGCTTGTCTATTCCGTGAAGAAACTATGACCGTACTTTTAGGCGCACAAGGTTATTGTCCTAACGGATCAGCCACTAAAGGGGATCTTGTAGAGACCCGACACATCCGGATGACTAGTCAAATGTGCCATCAAATTGGGTGAGTTTGATATGAAATTTGACCACAGCCGGCCATTAAAGGTTACGCCATCACTGATTTCATAGTTGAAACGACAATTTTAATTCTGGATGCCCTCAACCCAAGCGAAGGCACCAACCAGCAAAAAGATGCACCAATTTGGATATTAGATGTGGACGGATCATCGACCCAATTGGGAAGCTCAACAGATGTGGTTTTGAGGACTCCAGATGGGCCAGAGATGAAATACTCAATAACTCTCGGATTCTAAGCCACCAATAATGTTGTTTGAGTATGAAGTGTTACCGGAGGGACTCAGGTTAGTAAAGGAATGCTCGACGAAGAATCTAATCATCTATAATGATTTAGAGCTAATTGTCAACTATGTTCTCAAGAATTTTGAGGTATCTAGCTCTTTGCTTGCAAGATACCTTACTAGAATAAAAGGCCTGACCCAGACGTTTGGCAAGATAGAGATAATGCGCATCTGGAGGGAGGACAACTAAAAGGCAGATTAGCTGATGAAAGCGGTGGCAATCAGCAATCTTGAGTAATAGGCTTGAGACATGTGAGAAGTTCCTGTCACCCCCAACATACAAGAGCTAAAACGAGAAGTTTTACAGATCTCTAACGATGAAAACTAAATACCCCATACAAAAGATACCTCACCGAGGGCTTTCTACCAAAAAACCTAGAGGAAGCCAAGCGCATAAAGAAGACAGAATGGGAAGCTATACCGACGAGGATATTAAATCCCTTACATGTAGTGTTTCACACAATAAGAAACTGACTACGCATTGAGCGAGGTGCACCTCAATGTCTATGGGTTGTATATTGGAGTCAAAAATTTGGTATTTAAAGTCATACGGTAGGGCTACTACTGACCAACGATGAAGTAAGAAGCCACAAAATATGTGAAGAAATGCGAGAACTATTAATCCACTACAACGTTCCTCATCGGCCGCACATGGAATTGCAAGCCCTGTAATCGTCATGGCTGTTCACACAGTGGGAGCTTGACATACTTAGTCCACTACCCATTACTTTCTGGCAAAGGCAATTAGTCATAGCTGGCATTGATTACTTCATGAAATAGGTTGAAGCCTCTCCACTGGCACGGATAACCAAATAGAATGCAACAGAGTTCATTCGGTATAATATACAGATTCAAGATTTTTGAGATTATAGTAACAAACAATAGAACCCAATTCACTGGAAAATACTTTACCAGGTATTACACAAGTATGAAAATTTGGTTGGTTCACACTTCCGTCACCTATCGTCAAGTGAATGGACAAGTGGAAGTTATGAATCGAACGCTGTAACACAAGTTGAAGATGAAGGTGGAAGACGTCGGGGGCTCTTGGGCAGACGAGTTGCCCTCCGTGTTATGGTTGTATAGGACGACATCCAGAGAACCTACCATGAGATGCCCTTCAATTTATATTATGGGACTGAAGCAGTCATCTTGGTAGAGATCGGACTGTCCAGCCTTCGAGTTAAGAGTTTTAACCCACTCAGCAATTCTCAACAGCTCAAAGAGTATCTTGACTTGCTCAATGAAGTTCGAGATGTAGCCATATTGCGCATGATGGATTATCAATGATGAATCGCTTGGTATTACAAAAAGAAGGTGAAAGCAAGCAATTTGAGGTGGGGGACCTAGTTTTATATAGTATATAGGCCATAGGTAAAAATACCAACAGGAACAAACTTTTCCTTAATTGGGAGGGGCCATTCATTGTCTTAGAGATTCTCCAGAGTGGTGCATACAAGCTACGCACCCAAAACGGCAAATTGGTCTCGAAAATATAGAATGCCATTCACCTCAAAAAGTATTATCAATTATTTCTTGCCAAATACAGGTAAGTCAAGCATACATCATGCAGGTTACTTGTATTATATACCACATTTTAATTAATAAAATAATTGTTCGTTTACTTTATTGTTCATGTGAATGCTTACATGCCATCACATAAAATCAAATGACCTAGACTACTTCTTAGTCAGGTAAACGCTTTCATTTGCAACTCGACCGGCTACAATCTAGTCAAAAACCTCGGTCCAGTTAACCTAGAAGTCCAAATGAGGTCGAATAGTAAACCTTAGTCCAAACAACCGAGCAATCCATACAAGGTTGAACATGACTGCCCGGGGGGCTTGTGAATGAGAGTTGGACCTCCCCATTAAAGTGGCCATAAAAACCTTAGAGAGATTTATCAGTATGCGTGCGATGACATCTGCTCGAAGGAGAGAGCATCATCAGTCGACGACGGTCGATGGATTAGGACCAGATGTACAAAAGCGATGACGTCCTCTAATAGGACCAAGCACTAATGGTCACATGCGAGCGATAGCCTAAACTATATCAAAGCCTGACGACTTTGACAACTAAACCCAGTCAGCTCCATTGAGGCTCACTAATGTGTATGCTATGATATCCTCTCATAGGAAATAACACCACCCAAAAAAATCAGTGTGCCACGACTTCCTCTCGTAGGAACGAGCACGATCAGACAAACACGTCCAATCTAGCCCTGCAATAATAGTAACAACATTTAGTCAGCAAAGAGACTTTTCCAGTGCTATGACTTCCTCTTATAGGAACGAGCACAATCGAACCAATACGTTTGAACCAAGTATAGTGACAATAGCAATAATGTTTATCTGATAAACAAAGAAATATTGGATAAAGAAATTAGGCATATGAGCAGAAACATCAATGACAATAATCAAAATGATCTATTTGATTTATAAAAGAATCAAAATGTACATCAAAGAGTTTCCGTCTGCCTCAAAGATACAAAATGCTACTTGTGCATACGACTTGAATAGATAATTATACTAAGGCAAGGAGCCCTCGATGAGAATGGTGAAGGCTCCCCTCCTTTCTCTGAGAAGTCAACCAAGTTATAATGACGTTGCATGAGGAATCGAAGAGGCACGTCTCCATAATGACCGCGACACGTGCCTGTACAGTAGATTATTATGTCACGTTAGTTCGCTGGGCTGGTTATGATGACTGACACAATGCTCCCTACGTAGCCTACTAATAGCTGACGACCCTAATGCCTAGATTATTGAGTCGGTGGTGTGGCACAAATAATGATGCCGTGATGCACCATTTACAAAGATTGCAAACTGGAGACACGCAACTCTGATGAGCTCGAGACAAGTTCTATTGGTTTACGCCCTAACCATGTAGGAGGGACACATTATTGCTAGTCGAATTGTTAGAAAATTGAGTTATCAGTGGTTCGAATTGATAAATTGTCAGAAATCATGTAACGATAATACAAAGTGTATATAACATACATGCTCTTCAACTATTTGAAACAAACCAGAATATTGGAACCATATAATATGAAAACAAATAATACTCAGGAAGTTTCATTCCTTAATTTCTTTTATAATGTATAATAAACTTACAATAGCGGACGTACAACCTAGAAGGAAATAAAAAATATATAGAACAATGACTCGACTATAGTAGTCCAATCGACCTCGGACTGATTAGAAAAGTTCATATGTTGACACTGCAACTTCACCTACTAAGTTGCAATACCAACGGAGGTGGCATAAAAGCCCCCTTGCAAGAACAAGGTGCGATGCGTTTGTTCTCAATTGGGAGGCAAAACAAAAAGAAATCCTTGGCCTTACCAAAGTTGAGAGCATAGCTGTAGAGGAGTAGGGTTTTTCAAATGGATGGGAGAAGGAACAACCATACCGGTTAGAAACTCGCTATAGAGAGAAGCACCTAGTGCCGACAAGGAGGACAGAGAACCACTGCCCAAAACCTAGGATTTTTGTGACGGACATGATTATTCTTCATTGAATAACCTCTGACAAAGGCAACACAACTATAGTCCATAATTCATGCTTATGGATTTTACAGAAAATCCGGCAGAGTTTCCTCTGCAACTGGATGAAAAACCAAAGTACAACCTGTTCAAAATCATCCTGTAACAAGCACACATCTATCAAAGGCTTAACTCAAAGCCTGCAACACGCCACACAGGATCACACATCTGTCATATCATCCATGGCTTCAATACAGTACTCCTATCTACTATACTGGATCTAGAGAGATCCCGTCTAATGAAACCAAACTCAAAACATATATAAACAGACGCGGAAGCATAACTAAATCATCATACATGCGGAAACATAAACAAATCACAAAAAATAATAATAATGAGCCAAGCTCAACCCTAAGTGGCCATCCGATCCAACTCTATGTCCCAAATCCTTCTGCTACTCGCCGTCCAGTCAATCTCAACAAGCAAGCCTCTCCTTGCTCTAACTATCTGGTGCCAACTAAGTGTTTTCATCTGAAAGGAAAATAACAACAGTAAGAGTGAGCTAACAGCTCAGAAAATGTAATCATAAACACCCCTCCAAGACATGCACAATAACTGAAACGGGAGGGAATACAAGCACTCTCCATAATCAAGAAATAGGAGAGGGGAAACAGGAACAATTGGGATCACTTGATTCCTACCGTTCTCACGATTACTGTGACGGACCAGATTATTTTCCATCGAATAACCTCCGTCAATGGCTACACACACTCTAAAACCCATAATTAAACTATGGACTTCTACAAAAAATCTGGCAGAGTTTCCCCTGCAACTGGATGAAAACCAAAAATATAACCTGTTAAAATAATATCCTGCACAAGCACACATCTAAACAAAAGGCTTAACTCAAAGCCTACAACACGCCACACAGTATCACAATACTGCCATATCATTCATGACTCCAATACAGTACTCCTATCTACTATACTGGATTTAGAGAGATGCCATCTAATGAAACCAAAATCAAAACATATATATACAGACGCGGAAGCATAACTAAATCATCATACATGCGGAAACATAAACAAATCACAAAATAATAATAATGAGCCACGTTCAACCCTGAGTGGCCATCCAATCCAACTCTATGTCCATGAGGCATTTTGAAGATAACATGTATTTATTTATTAATCTGTTTAAAAATATTAATACAAAATACATAAAGATGTTGAAAGATTTTTCTTAATAACGAACAATGATGTATAAATCACCATTCCACCATACCCAGAACGAGGGAATCAGAGGTATCGTAACCGGGTAATTATTAACCGAGTCAACCCAGGGATTGGTCCTGCGCTCATCACCAACTCGGGCCGCTTCACCGCTTTCCAAACGGCGCTGTTGCACTTAAACCATCTCTCTGTGCCAAAGGTATCGTAACCGGGTACTTATCAGCCGAGTCAACCCAAGGGTTCGTATTGCACTCGTCACCAACTCGGACCACCTTCAACGCTTTCCAAACGGCGCTGTTGCACTTAAACCCAGATCCGAATGCAATCTGCCAGATCCTATCTCCTCTCCTCACCCTCCCCTTCGCCTCCGTGTATGCCAGCTCGTACCACAGCGAGCTGCTAGACGTGTTCCCAAAGCGGTGCAGCGTCATCCTCGACGGTTCCATATGCCACTCACTGAGTTGCAAGTTCTTCTCCAACTCGTCCAGTACCGCCCTCCCACCCGCGTGGATGCAGAAGTGTTCGAAAGCGCGCTTGAAGTCTGGAATGTAGGGTTTCACCCTTACCCTCAACACTTTCCTCTGCATCAGGCTAACAAAGAATCTGAACTGCTCCGTCAACGGAAGTACCGACGGCCCCAACGTTGTTATGTTGGTCTTCAACGCGTCTCCGGCGACGGCCATCAGTTCACGTGCCAGGGACACACCGACGATCCCATTGTCGTCTTCCCGCTGATACACACAGTTATAGCTGTTGTCGTCAGACCCCTTGTGGGTTCGTACTGTGTGGAGGAGCTCGTACTTGGAACGGGCGTTGTCCCGGGCCTTGTTGGACAGCAGGACCGCCGCGCCGCCCATCCGGAAGATGCAGTTGCAGAGGAGCATGGACCGGTCGTTGCCGAAGTACCAATTGAGCGTTGTGTTCTCAGTGCTGAAGATGAGCGCGTACGAGTTCGGGTTCGCCCGTAACAGGTGCTTGGCTAAGTCTATGGATATCAGGCCTGCACTGCAGCCCATTCCGCCGAGGCTGAAGCTCTTGATAGTGGGCTTCAGCTTGAAATGGCCGACGATCATGGAGGATAGAGAAGGGGTTGGGTTGAATAAGCTACAGTTCACTACAAGAATATCGATCTCCTCCGGTTTGATACCGGTTTTTTGGAAGAGAGCATCGATAGTGGTGAATAAAACCGATTCAGTCTCGTACCGGGCCTCCTTTAAGGTAAGATCTGGCGGTTTGGAAGTCACCCCTCTAGAAAAATACGTTTCGTCTCCTAAACCGGACCGCTTGGCGATTTTTTTCTGGAAATGAACCGTTTCTTCCTCGAACCCGCCGCAGTCTTCCGTCATCTTGAGGAAATTCTCGACCGACAGCATCCGCTCGTCCTCCGGTTTGGAGCACGCGAAGTCCACCAGATAGACCGGCTTGGGCCGCTTGGCCCAGCTGAGGCCCAGGGCGAGGAGTAACACGAACGTCCCGGTTACGCTGCTGGCCGTGTCGATAGAAACTGTCCTGCTCGACCATAGATCGGAGATGCGGTCCAGTCTTAGACCGGTGAGATGAATCAACGTGGCTGTGAAGAGCGGCGCGGAAAGGATGACGAGAAGCAGCGTCGTGGATCGCTGCAAAGTATACCCATAGCCTAATTTGACGTATTTGAGCTTGATGGACTGTAGGAAATCCGGCAATCGGCGACGGATCTTGATGACGACGGACTCTTCGTCGGTGAACGCCATCTCCGCCGTCAATCTCTCCCTGTCCATCTCTATAATACTCGCCATTTTTCTTTCTTCACTCCAGGCGATTTGTGTGGGTTTTCCTCTCCTTTTGGGGGTTCTAAATTGTGGTGATTAGCTCATATGGAGGTTGGTTGTCTGACGGAATTATCAAGGTGATGAACAATTTAACGTCATGTCCAGGACCATACGAACAAAAATAATTGAATTAATTGTGTGATTGGTTTGCGTGTGGTTGGAGAAAAACAGGAGGAGACGGGGAAGCAAGATTTGGCAGGAAAACAGAGGAAAGGGTTAACGTCACATGCGGCCGGTGGGAGCCCTTGCGGGTTCGAAGCAGGGGTTTGGCATCCAAATAAATAAATA